>JBBPCX010000135.1:23219385-23240381 GCA_037974365.1 Hydrocynus forskahlii | reverse complement strand
TCTCTCTCTCTCTCTCTCTCTCTCTCTCTCTCTCTCTCTCTCTCTCTCTCTCTCTCTCTCTCTCTCTCTCTCTGTATCTCTGTATCTTCTCCCTCTTTGTCTCTCTGTATTTCTTTCTTTCTCTTTCACTTTCGCTCTGTATTTATCTGCCTCTTTCTCTTTTGCTGTACCCCCTCTTTCTCTCTCTCTCTTCTTCTCTTTCTCTCTCTCTTACACACACACACTGTCTCTGCCTCAATCCTCTTGAGTGTTTCTCTAATTACCGGTCAGAGCTGTGAGAGAGGGAGATAGTGTACGTGAAAGAGAGAGGGAGAGAGAGGGAGGGGGTGGGGGGGCTCAGATTCTTCAGAGAGCAGACGGGGCGGGATGGCGGCTGCGGGCCGCCTCTGCTGCTGCTGGCCGCTCACGTCCTGCCTGTCCTGCCTCTGCTCTAACCCTTCCCCTCCCCGTCCCGTAGACGAGTTTAAGGGCTCCAGCATCGTGGAGCTCATGAAGAAGGAGGGCACCACCCTGGGCCTGACCGTGTCCGGCGGCATCGACAAGGACGGAAAGCCCCGCGTCTCCAACCTCCGGCAGGGAGGCATCGCGGCCAGGTGAGCGCACGCTTTCAGAGCACTGTGGCACTGTCTTAATGTTAAAGGCAAAAAAAAAAGAGAAGAGTGCAGAGGTTGTCTCAGTTGCAGTTAACCCAGACCTTGTTTGCTGCCCCAAGTTTGATTCTTTAACTGGAGCTGAAATTATATTAGCAATGCAAGACTGCAAACTAGAATATTGTGTACTCCAATTAGTACTGTGCAAAGGACAAGCCTAAATCATCACACATGTGTCTCAAACCATGTTAAGTCTTTGAGATTGCTCATATGGTTTCTGATACTGTATGTCTGTCACCTGGAAAAAAAGGGCCTACTGCTGTTTTTAGCTTTGTCCATTTTTGTAGGTAGTAAACCCCACATAGTTTGGTGTACTTTGACTTCCATTACCAGTTAACTATATTAACCTCAGAGCTCCTGTGCTAAAGTAGAAAATTAAACTCTGGCCACCAACCATGTTGAGTGCATTTCAGCTAAAGGGGAAAAACTGTAAACTTGATTCTTCATCAAATATGATCTTGTTTCATTGGCTTGGATTGGAATTTAAGGGGTTGTGTTTTGGATGGTAGGGGCAAAGTATTAGATTTAAGTGTTGCAGGGGAGTGTGCGCGCATGCTTGTATATATAAATGTGCGCGCGCGCGTGTGTGTGTGTTCATGCTGCAGGGAAGGAACTCTATAAATCAAGACTGTGTAAAACTTTCCTCCCTGTTGGCTTTTGTTTGAACGGGCTGCTTAAAGCACACTCAGGGGTCACCTCTTCACACACTCACACACCCCGTCAGCTATCTCCTGCTGAGTGACACACAAGGTCAGCACAGCTGTATATAAAAGTTTAATATCACACATTAAATCAGTCCAATTGTTCTAGTTAAGAATATGTTGATTATTCTGTTTTCAGTTTATGAGCACAAAAAGTTTCAGTATAGGTTAAGGTAACTATTTAATTAGCATTTTCTGTTGGTCCATTCATCATTAAGTATTTCACAGCTGATATTTACAAATTATGTTTAAAAAACACAGATGAGGGCATAGTTATCCTGGAAGACACCAATCCGAGTAGGATAGAAATGTTTCATCACAGTGTAAAGATGACCAGTAAAATTAACTTCCCCAACGGCCCAATAAAAGTTCTGATCCGGCCTGCCAAATGAATTTAGAATTCATGGCCTGATGGACCATTATTGCAAGATCCTGCATTACTAAATGAATCAAAGATACTTCACTAGGGGATGAAATACAGCGATAAGCTCTGGGCCAGATTGTAGGGTACCTACAGAACCCATCAATAGTGTTTTCATGAACACGCTAAGACTTTGATGCTGTCTCTTTTTTAATAGCAGAAAATTGGGCCCAGAGTTTTCCAAGAAAAAGGCACCTGGTCCATACACACCTGGTTCAGGTTACAAGGGCACCTGAGAACATATAAAAGATGCAAGTGGAGCTGAAGAAACAGCAGCAGTTTGTAAATGAAGCTGGACCATCAGTGATGTACCTGATCATTAAGCAGCCCTGCTGTAACCCTCCTGTCTGAGTGCTTGTGGATGGACTGTTCTTACGGATACAGTCTGATCACATCCTGCACTGATCACTCACCTGAGGAGCAGTTACTCCTCAATTACATACCACATTAATGCAAACAAGAAACAATGACTAAGACACAACACTTAAAATTGACTCAAGCACACTGAACCTGGATCAGAATCCCTTGGCTTGAGCACATTTAAAAGTATTCAGAAACCATCTGAAAGGGGTGTATAGCTGTGTAACAATGCAGCCTCTCTCAGTGGAACCATTGACTGATGGATTTTAGTTGATTTCTGAGTCGTTTCATCATTATATGGCAAGTTATAATCATGATAGTGGCTATTTACTGATGCCTTTCGTGAAGGTCTAAATGCCATCTGTGCCCCAGTAATGAGTCCTCTTTAAAAGTCACTTAGATCTCTTTCTCTTTAAAAAGCTCTACCTGATCAACATTTTTGTCACAGTGCATAACAGGATGTTTAGTGCTAATTGTAACGCCTGTTTGGAATTCTACTATTTGTTCAGATTTTCCTTTAAAATGTCATCCATGTGTGATTTTATTTATATTTGCACATGTGATATATACAGGGCTATAGACAGATTGTATATATGTTGTTAATGCTTTACGATGGCAGTGTCACACTCCACAGTGATCTCGGTGGCATGGAGTGCTTGCGATTTACACTACAGATTTGACAAACACTGGAAATAGCTGCTTCAATTCTCACTTCTTTTTCCACATCTGTTCACGGTCTGCTAAAAATTGGAGTACTCTCAAGTGTGTGTGTGTGTGTGTGTGTGAGAGAAAGAGAGAGAGAGTGAGTGTGTGTGTATGAGAGAGAGAGACAGGGAGGGAAAGCGACTGACATCCTGCTCAGTGGATGTTTCCTCAGAACAAAGCCTTCTCTTCATCTTCTCAGAGCAGCTATCAAAGCTCGGCTCTTCACCCGACTCAATCTCCTTCTCATCTCTCCCTTTTTCCTCTTTCTCTCATTCTTTCCTCATTTCTTTGCCTTACTTCCCCTTCCCTTATCCCTGCCCACTGTCCCTCCCAACCTCTGCACTCTTCTCTCTTTGTCTCATCTCGCTTTACACGCCTCCCAATTTGAGCCCTTTTCTTTTCCAGCCTTTTTTCATTTAAAATCAATTTCTCCATGTTTTGCCTTCCTAACCCGTCTCACCTCCCTGTGCAGAAGCGACCAGCTGAACGTGGGTGACTACATCAAATCCGTCAACGGCATCAACCTGACCAAGTTCCGCCACGATGAGATCATTAGTCTGTTGAAGAATGTGGGGGAGAGGGTGGTCCTGGAGGTGGAGTACGAGCTGCCGCCTGTCTGTGAGTTCTTACAACTTTTTGTAGTTTGGTAGATTAACCCTCATCTACAAATACATTTAACTCCTTGAAATCACAGGTTACTGTTCAGGTAGGCTCTACATGCTAATGAATACTTCAGTTAAAAATCAAATGTACACAGTTCTCCACTTACTTTAGTTATTTCAGTAAAGACATGTTTGATGTCAAAATGTTTCCTCTTTAGTTCAGCTGTGAGGCTAATGTGACTAACAAACACTAAAAGACAACCAGCACCCAAACAGCTGAAACTGAAAAGTGCACAAATGCATCCAAATCATCATTAAAGTCATGTAGGCTAATCCATGAGCGTGTCTGAAATCGCACACTTGCACACTTCGAACACTATGTTTTAGTGCATAGTGTGTTCACACTGACAACCAAGCTAAAACTCAGTGCTCTGAAAGTACCCGGATGGTGCACTCATAACGGCCAAAAAACGCAGTGCGGAAAGATGGACACTACTGGACGCCATTTTGACTACGTAGAGGAAAGGGGAGGGACTTTCGACAAGTTTTCAGAGTTGAAAAATGGCGGCCAACAATGAAATGCCAGTGCAAGCACAAGCGGAGGCAACTGCTTTGTGTAAATGTAAGTAACGTTAATAAAATTATTTTACTGATGTATACTGTGGTGTGTAGCCTGTCACTCTCTGACGACAATTATGGATCATTTGTTGAGTTTGGGATTATACCGACTTAGAAGAGTTCGCACACGTAAATGTTAGCAGTTTTTTAGCCGGTTAGGCAGTCGTAGATAGGTTATACATGTTATAAATGTTCTATGTTGTAGTTTGTATGTGTTTACTTACAATACTTACCCACAGCAGTGTGCACTACAGAAGGAAGTGCTCAGTGCGCACTAGGCACTACATTCCAGTGCACTCACATAAGTGCGCGATTTCAGACACACCCCATGTGGTTTAGGACACATTATGCAAACCGTAAAAATAAACAAAGTTTCACCACAACAGGCAGACAACACAGTAACACCTGAACCACATCCACAAGTCTGTATCAGATGTGGTTTGAGCAAGTTTTTGTGCAGGTTTTTGTATGTATTTTTATGGGAAATTCCACTTCTGGGGTTTATCAACTTTAGCTTTGCAGTGTATATTTGTTGATCCTTATCTTCATAAGTAGAAAATTGTGTACATATAAATCTCTCACAAAACTGTCCATTATGGAGCACGGAAAAATATGTCAGTTGATTTTTTTCTTTTTCTACTTCTTTTCATACAAATTAAAAAATATTGCCTCTTGTATGTACAAACACAATTGTGGTTTGAATCAAAATTTAGAATCTGCGCTTTGGACAGGTTTTTCTGCTCATTTCCTTGAGCGAAGAGTGAGAAATCATATTAAACTTCATGCTTTCGTTATCACATATGTGACTTTAAAGGGTTAAACTGCAGGATTGTTATTCATTCGGTCTGATGATTGGATAACTACTCTGAAATTAATATGTAAGTTAAGTAGTTAGATTGAGGAATCAAACCATAGTAGTGACTTGTCGGCATGCCCAGAAGACACTCATGGTATTCATTCATATAAGCATGCTTTCACTCAGTGGGGTGGAATGGAAATTGGAGGGTGTGGTGGGTATTAAGAATCTTCTCAGGTAATCAGATTACTCTTCTGATAGTCTTAAAACAGCTGTGCTAATCACGACAGCACTTCACAAAAATGGGCTGAAGCGCTGGCTCCTCTGGGGGAGGAGAGGAAGCCGAGACGCTTGTAGCAGCAAACCTGACATGAGCAAATATTTGAAACTGCCAGAAAGCCTCTCCAATTTGATGAAGTGAAGAGAGCTCGCCCGGGTAGAGGCTCGCATTAATGCAGGCTTTTTCCTGGTGATGGGTGCTGCACTGAACATTGCAGAAAGCCGCACAGTTACATCATGCAGAACTTCAAATTTGACTTCAGGGTGTCAGTAAGCTTCTTTGGACAGGTGGAGGAATATTTTTCCTGTACAAACACTCCGCATACCTTTAACTCCTTCTTCTCACAACTGTGTATTGCATTACACTGGGAACCCAGAAATTAATTAAAGATTAGAGGAGGCACATACCATATTTTCATGTCCGATACTGATACTGATACCACAGCCTGGAGTATTTTTCATTACCAATACGATCTGAAACTGTAGTTTTTTTCCCGTCTGTCAGACAGCTAAGTTGTTAATAATTCGCTTGAAATCTGAAACTGGTCCCTACTTCCTCAAGAGGGCGCTATGTAAGCTATAAAATTTGAGTTTCTACAGCCACATTGTGAACAGTTTGCTCATTATAGAATTACGCGCACATGGCTAAATCGCCAACGGAATCGTCTTTCTTAGACACATTATACGTTCAGCCTGTACTTTAATGTACTATGAACGTAGCAGGGAGCTGTTTGGGACATAGCCCTGCTGCTCATGTGTGATATTCGTCTTCTCATCTGTGTGTCTCTCTTTACAGCATGTTGCCTAATGCTGTGTTAAGAATGTCTGTGGCAATTTAAGCTTTTCCTGATCTTGAATGCAGTGATTTTGGTCTGTGTCGGATCGATACTAATATTAGAGATCAAACGCTAATCAGGATCCAGTCTAAACTCAAGTGTGCAGTGCAGTAAAAACTACAATTTTGAGAATATAAATTTGAGAGATGTAAAATGTCCAGCCCTCCCTTGTATCAGCTAAGGGTACATTTAGTTACAGGCATGTAAACCCATAGGGCCGCCCCCCACAGAGGCATGAGGTTTGCACCTATTAATAGTTTGTCAAGATTACATTGTCGTCATTTCATGCATTTGCATACAAACAAGAATGAAATACCATTCTTCCTATACCACCGGTGCATATTTATTTCAAAATATAATTAAAACAACACATACACCGTGCAACTCAGTACACATGGTGTGCCAAGAAAGGCAGAAAATTAGCATAAAATTTGATCAAAGGAAACATTTGAGGAGAATAGCAGCACGAAAAATATTTAAAGCGGCATGAGTTAATACTTTATAGATTTGTATATTTGGCAGGGAATAGCAGTACGTGCTGTCAGTACATATATAGTCTTTTTTAGTTTATACAGAAAGTGCCTGTTGCAACATAAAGAATTGCACTAGTGGAGAGAAGTGTCCCATGGAGGGGTTAATGGTTCGAGGGGGCCAGGGGCAAGACTGTTCATACTTGTCACAGCCTGAGGTGTGAAGCTGTTTAGAAGCTTAGTGCTCGTGATACAAATACGTCTGCATCTTTTCAGTGAAGGCATGAGGGAAAACAGGCTGTCGGAGGGTTAGTCAGGGTCCATGATGCTGGTGGCTCTGAGGGCACAGTGCTGGCTGAAGGTCTCCAGCAGAGATGGGAGAGGGACATGAATGATCTCCCCTGATGTTCTCACTATGCTGTTCAGCTGTTTTTCTTCAGAAATTGTTCAATTTTCAAAGCAGGCAGAGATACAGTGGGTCAAAAAGTTTTCAGTGGTGCCCCAATGGAAGGTGGCGAGGGCCGGAATGAGTGGGTTGGCCTGCTTGAGCCGCATGAGAGAGGGCAGCTGGTGAGGCTTCTTGGTGATGGCCAGTGTGTTAGTGGTGAAGGTTGTTGTGTACTCTGAGACAAAATACTACAAAATGCACGTTTGTGCTTTTCAGATGTTTTATCTTATTTGGTAGAAACGTTGGTAGACCAGCAGATCAAGATCAGCAGAACTGACTTCTTCTCAGTTAACAATTCTCATGAATAGTCATTGAAACTGAGAACATTCAAAACATTCTGACTGTCCATGGTTTGTGTTCTGTCTTCCATATGATGCCATATTGGCTCACCATGCTCCGTAGAAATCAACATGTTCTAATGGAATTTCATTGAATTAGCCATGAATTTTAAATAGTTGAATACTTATACTTAAGTTGTTGCTACCTTGGCTGCAAACAGTAATCATTTACTCATATTAATGCCAAGAGATAATATAACCTGTTTCGGCCAGCCAGGGACCCTTAATCAGCTGAACCCTGCCCTGCAGTTTACACTATGTCAATTGGATGCTCTCCCACAAAGAATGCTTCTTCTGTCACTGTATTATATTAACTTACTGCCTATAACATCATGATTATCAAATACTTTATTCTGTGAGCCACCGTAATTGTTGCATATCTCCAGAATACATGTTGTCTGGACAAAAATGCTGAAAATAGATGCGGTCATTGGGGTCATTATTCCAAAGACTTAATTTATAAAAGATGTCAACACCTTACCTTGCCTCATTTATATGGAACTCTCTTATCTAATACCAACCTGAGCAGGGCATTAAATGACCCATTCCAAGGTTAGGAGGATGATGGTGTAATGCTGCATGTGACAGTTGTATGCCCCCGCAAAGAAAGAGCCAATTATAAACATAATTAATGTATTGCTAATTCAACGATTTATTTATTTATTTGTGTAATGTTTATGATTAGTGATGCGGTACCTCCAGATGTAGCGTGACCTCTCACTGTTACATTCCTCCTTGTTTTTGGAGGGTTGACGTACTGCGTCAGGTGAGTAATCAATTTTTTATTTGTTTGTTTTCTCTGCAGCAGTTCAAGGTTCAGGTGTAATGTTTAAAAATGTGGAGGTGACACTGCACAAAGAGGGTAACACGTTTGGATTCGTCATCAGAGGTGAGTGCACAACTTCTCCCCAGGATTGCCATTTAGTTTATAAGCAAATATTCGTTGATTTGTACAATGAGTTATCAGTACCTCTTGTATGTCATTATTAAAATAATTAATTTTTTGCACTGGAACTACAAGCCTTTATTATCTGGCTTGATCATTCGTAGCCCATTAGAAAAACACAGCTAATTAAACACTTAATGAAACCGTACTTTATGATGTATATTATTGTCCATGGACATGATTTACTTCACAAGGCATATTTTTGTGATTTACTGACACAAGAGTGATTTTAGTAGAGCGATTTTCTCTGCTACAAATGAAAGATTGAACTGATTGGTTTTTTAAAGAGATGAATTTGATAGTGGTAAACATACAGCCTATCAGTATGCGGATCAGCGTGTAACCTACACATGGCACATTGTTTTGACTGACAGCAAACTGAGGACATATTACCAGCCAGGATATGTTCCCACTTGTACATGAACATTAGCTGACAGCAAACCAGAACAGGAGCAACCAAAGTGTTTCTTGCTGCAGATGTGACTCCGTCTTTCGCTACTGCCTTTCAGAAGGACTCTTTCAGTCCTGAACAATGTCTCACTAGCATTTGGTGGGCAAATGCAAAACTCATTCATTATCGATGGATTGGCCAGTTATTTCAGTGTTCGACAGTTTGCATCTATTTATAAAGGACATTTTAGCACTTACTAGCATTTACTTACACCAATAATATGTCTCATAATAAGTCATATGACTGGTGGTGAACCAGGTGTCCTTAAGAAAGTGAAAGTGACCATTCTGTCATACGTGAACACAGCACACAGTGTGAACAGCACGAAATTCTTCCTCTGCAATTAACCCATTCACCAACATTAGCCGACAGCAGACCAGAACAGGAACAACCGAAATGACTCCTTTTATCTGCACTTTGGACATGATTGTATTGGGTGCATATCATTTTGTGTCCACACAGACATTTAAAAACTGACCCTGTAAATGAAAGTTAATGCAAACACCACCCATGTGGATCGGTGTCCTCCCTTTGATTCCTGCATACTGCAGTCAGTGCGTTTCATTCAAGTCTACATCAAACAAACTGTGTTTTTACTTAAGATCTATTTCCAGTTCCCCAAGCTTCTGGCAGCAGGTGGAAATGACTTCACCTGTGGTTCCGGTGTGCAATTTACATTCATATTCACCAAACTGTGTTTAGGGCTCACTTAAGATAAAATGGGACACATTTCAGATGTATCTAGACTGGAGAGATTCTTTGATGGCTGAGTAGCCCAGATTCTACATTTCTGCCTAGATATGGATCAAAGAAGGGTTTTGAGTCCTTTTTTACATTTCTTTTATTTGTACATTTTAAAATCTTTATGAAAGAAATCACACATTTGCAATGTTAGCAAGGCCCTTTTATCCAAACACAAAGTGTCATGACTGTTTGTCTAGGGGAAAATGTGAAAACAGGTTCATCTGCATGGAAAGTAAATGGTTTGCATTCAGCAGCAGTGAGGGGGTTCGACTCAGAACTCTGGAAATGCTATGCAGAAAGTATCTGTGGTAAACATTAGTTCCCAAGAGCACATGTGCAATATGTTTATCTTTATGACCACATTTGTCAGAAGTGCTAATGTGCTGAAATGTCCCCACAGGAGGCGCCCATGAAGACAGGAACAAATCTCGTCCAGTTACCATAACAACTATCAGGCCTGGCGGTCCAGCTGACAGGTGAGACAGTCCTCCTCATGTCAAACCTAAAACTGGGCTCAGCATGCACTGGACCTGGGCCGTATCTATATGTTTATACCTTTTGAAGTTTCCCTGGGGTGTAAAGCATACAACAATATTTGCATTAAAACAATAAAGTAAAATAACATATAAAATCGTATAGTATGTATGACATCGTCTAGCCTGTGATGCCGTGTGTGTAATATACAGTTAGACTACGTAGACAATTCTAGATGGGTTTAAATACTTATGGCCCCTAGAATAATGAGTAGATTCGGCACACCTTGCTGGAGGACCTGATGACCGATATGGACACATCAATGGAGATGATGTGTAGGTGGCAGACTGGCAGTTGAATAAAATCATGTGGCCAATAAATTGCTTTTGTAGTTGGATGAAATCATCTCAAGATAAGGTTATATAAGACAGTATGTTCATTGTTCCATCTTTAGTCATATTTAATTAACTAGCTAGGAGACCTATAGGGCAGAAATGACCTTAGCTGTCATGCACTTAAAACTCTGGAATCACACGATTCCAATTCACTCCAGTTCCACAGCTTGTTATCTCTGTATTATCGACTTTATTACTTAATAAACTTGTAATTTGCTGTTTCCCTTTGTGTAAGCATTGTTATCTCTTTATGTTTCTCTAAGACTTCAGTCTTTAATTTTTTTTTTAATGTATTTTCAACATTAGCTTTACAATGCTTGTAACAATTTTAGTGCCTGTCTTGGTCTCTGAAGCTCCGTGGTGATTTCTGTCCTTTGGTAATTTCACATTAGAGTTGCGCTCACCTGATTTTCTATTTGGCCTAAAACTATTTTAAAGCAGTTTATTGAACATCAGACAGTGTATTCGTAACTAGCACTGTGAACAATTTTGACTTTGTAAGTTTCTTATGAACAGAGCTTTTCACATGAAACTACTTTGAATTTAGTTTCGGATATAATTAAGCAGGAATTTTAATATCATTGGAATTCCCCTTTAAAAGTGTTCCAACTCTGACTGTACTGGAGCCTATTGAGAGTCTCCTTGCACTGCTTCAGGGTTTTGTAGCAGGATAAAATTCATGGGCTTGGTTTCAAACTGCGATAAATTGCTCTGCGATTGTCTTCCCTGGGCCTATCTGCCTACTATATCAAAAATTGGAATAAATTATCCATGTTCTCTAACTTCATCGCCCATCTGAGAATTGCAAATAGAGTACTGTGGTTTCTTTGTTCCCCCTCCTAACCCCCGTCCCTGTTTTGCTCTTGCACTCTGCCCTGTTATTATTCTCATCATGCCTCTGCCCATGTCTTTCTTTTTTCTCGAGCTCCATCAATATTAATTTTTCTGTATGGAGATTTCATTCCCCACAGATGGAATACTCCAATTATTGTCTTTCGCTGAGCAATTCCTGTTTCCCGAAGCGAATACAGTCGTTTCTCCAGCGCAGTAACCCTACAGCCCGAGGCTGCCTAGATCCGAACACAATTGGCATTATAGCGTTGGTATAGCCCATTATGAGTCCAGTCGGGTTGTGATCTTCTCTCAGGCTGGACAATCCTCTCCTACTGTTAAAAAAAAAAAAAAAAACTGCTTTCATTTTGTTCTCATTCTGACTTGGAACGAGATTCGAGTGCCCAGTCTCTACCTCTTGACACTCTATTCAGGCTTTGCTTAATCTCCTCCCAGTCCTGGAACATGAGATTTAACACTTCCTCCGGTGCTAATTGATGTTCTTGATGGTTAATAAAGTAGAGATGTAGCCAGGCATGAGGCAGAAGGGTTTGTTCCGAAAGGTCTATATGATAATGGTTTGGTAGGGGCGCACATGAGCGGCTCTAAGGCATGCTTAAGTGCAGCAGTGGAACAGGAGCCATCCGGAATAATGGTGTTCGAAGATGGCAATCAGGGTGTCCTTGTGCCTTGTTAACTTCCCTCCCTGATAAAGCACTCTCTGGGGAATCTTTCTCTATTCATGTTCAAGCATCCATGGATCCGTCTCAAGTGTAAAGTCTTTTTGAAGGGCTATTCAGTGCACAGGATTAGGCTTAAGCTTCTTTGGACCACTGTGGGGTTTCTTCACTTCTTATCTTAACAGAGTGTATCTGGTATGTATATTTGCTTCTCTTCCAGGGAAGGCACCATCAAACCAGGAGACCGGCTGTTGAGCATTGACGGCATCCGTCTGCACGGCACCTCCCATGCAGAGGCCATGAGCATCCTCAAACAGTGTGGCCAGGAGGCCACGCTCCTCATCGAGTATGACGTGTCCATCATGGGTAAGGACACACACCCTTAGAAGGATTGGATGACATGAACAAAAATAAAATACTATCATTTTTTCACATCATTCAGTATTGTCAATTATTGGTAACAATTTTATGCACTTCTTCGTGCATATCACATTTTGAAAACTAAAAAAAAAACGAATCTGTTTGAATCTACTTTAAGAAAATTGGAATTTTCTGCCACAGACACCTTTTGTTCAATGTTTTCCTCAGACTTGAGGTCTTTCTACTCTTCACTGAAAATAGTTTGCTAACTTTCCTCATTATCATACAGATTTGTGCTGCTACGAGTGAATGGCTAGATTTCTTTTCTCTAGTGAGTTAAAGCACATACGCCCATCTAGTGTATTGAAGACTCAGGAGTTCTTTGTTGTTAATGCTGGAAAAGCTCAAATTAAAATTATTAAAGGGTTTTATCTGTATGGATCTAGTATTCTCTTTATATTGTGCAGAGTTATCAGTAATGTGCTTCACACCCAGCAGCTGCTGCATAGCTCTTTATTCCCCAGCCAGTATGTGTTTTGATTGGATCTCCAAATGTTAGGGTAAATATGTGGATAAAAATGGCACAGGGAGTCCTGTTGTCTCACTGACTTGCTAGAGAGAATGAGTGAAAGAGACAGAGAAAGTGAGGTTTGAAGAAGCCCATGGCTAAACAGCATCTTGCTGATGTTTTTGTTGTGCTCTGATCCTGAAGTGATAGATTTTCTTCCTGCCGTGTGCAACGATGGAGGTGTGATGGAGGCATTGCTTGGCTGCACTGATGTAACCCTGTGTCAGGACAGCAGAAAAGACAGTACTAACTGAGAACAGCCCCACAGCGACCAGTGAACCTTGTTTTTTATTTTTGTCTTTATTTCTTTGTGTGGTTAAGGATAGGGCATTTTACTGTTTAAGGGAGGGGTCAATGATTTTGCCAAAGCTGCCTATTTTGACACCTCCCCACCAAAACATACTGTATGTCCCCCTCTGCCTATATTAGAATGCCTGAATGCTAGTGCTAAATGTGTTACTTGATTGCGGCACTTTGATTGTCATACACGCTAAGCAAGATGACCTGTTTGATATAGAGCAAATTTTAGATTATTCATGCCCAACTCCCTAAGGTCTCACCACTATTGGAAAGCAACATCAACATTGACTCGCCTGGATCATTTTCTTTTCCTGGTGAATTTGGCAGTACAACTGGCTATAGGTTGTAGCAGAATTGGAGTTATGTTCTCTGATTTTGGTTTAGATGTGGAGCAACTAATAGAGCTTCCTTGTAACTCACTCAGTTTCATACTCACATTTAGCAGGATAAAGGTTCTCCACTAGAGGGTGTCATTAGTAATCAGTTCATTTTCAGTGGTTCAGTGGCAGTGCTTCCCAATAATGACATAAAGAGCGTGTTGCACCAACAAAGATTACATTAAGTAGAGCTTAAAGCAGGGGTCTGAGGGCCAGTATAGAGGACAGTTTGGTAGGTCCTCTCCTCAAGCACACTCACCAAACCTGGCAGTTTTCAGGTGAGATAAACCAGGTTTGTTTGTTAGCTGGTTAGGCTGATGCACTGCTCCCCATTTCATGCTCTGGACATGAAACATGATGGATTAGCAAGCAGATACACCCACCTTGTCCTAATTGTTTGACAAGCAAATAGGTATGCCTCCTTGTCCTGAGTGTTCCATTTAATTAGTTTCTTACCTTGTTTATGGAGCTTGGGGCAGCCACAGAGTATGTACTGAATTGACAGCTGCTAGAATGTGTGTGGAATATATCCTGTTATTCTGTAAAGTCCATGTTCAGTGTGTGGAGGAAATGCTAGTCTGTTAGTCTAATAGCTTCATTAGGCTTCATTAATGCTCACAAACTGAAGCCTTTTTGTTCTCATCTAAAGCTGTTCTCCTCGCTAAGCCTCTCTGGCTGGTCCATTGTCCCTGAAATGCACTACGGCAGCTGAAGAACCCCCAATCTCCCCACCCTCCCAGCTGCTTTTTATCTTTGCTGCAATAAAGAAGCCTTGATTAAGAAGAACCACCTTCTTGGACTGGGGTGTAAATCACAAAAAAACAGCCATCATTCTGCACCACACACACCCCTCTCTTCTTCCAGCTCCAGACCCCTCTGCAGTCTCTAACACAGCAATCATAGCAGAGAAAAACATCTTGCACCACCCAGACAACTCTCATTATACTGCACTATATATGCTAAAGGTAGAACATTTGTCTGATTGAAACAATCTTCAACCCTTGGGAAGCAGGTACTCACCATAAACAGAGCGACTTTCACTGTTCATCAATAGATTTGAAAGACTATGTATGAGCTTAGGGCTAGGTGGTCTGGCCAAAAATCTTGCTAAAATAGATTTTTCCAATTCAACTCAATGTATTTAAATATCGATATAAAATATTCAAAATATTTTATATTCCTAGATTGCCTATTGTGCATATTTAAGTGTTGAGCTGGGAGCAAAGACATTCAGTGAGATCTAGTGTGAAATGATTCCTTGTCTTACCAATTTTCTTTCTTTATTGGTGTTAAGATCCCGAGGTGTCAATATCTCCAGCAAAAATATAACCAGCCGTTTTATTTGCTAATGAATCTACTTGCCTCGAGTAATTGTTTTTAATGGTGAAAATAGCAAGAAATCCAAAATTCTTTTGAAACTGTTTTACCCCACAATAAAATGGCATCATGTAACTTATATATAGAAATTTGTGTGCCAATGTTCTCCGTTTCTGGGGGCTTTAATGCCAGTAAGATGTGGTAGTAAGATGTCTGGTTCTTAATGCCATGTTGTGAACAACTCTCACCCTGCAAATGTTTCTAGATTAGTTTCACATCAAAACACTCAAGCTTTGCTTACATCTAAATTATGTAGAAATTTTGAAAAATTGGAATTACCCTTTGATTTTGACTTTCATCATCATCTCTACTGAAATAGCTAACGTAGCGTGCTAATGTTTGACTATCCATGCCTGTCATGTCTATAAATGAGACACATTTGGAGTAAAAATAAAAAGACTAAATAAACTGAGAACAATACAAAATAATTAAATAAATTAGAAAACAAATAAATGTTTTGAATACATTTAGATTCAAATTAAAATCATTTAGGAAATGAAGATAACTAAACTTTGTGGTCCCACCCCAAGGATTGCCCTAGTAAACCAACTAGATCAGATGGACCTTCCCTGTCATGGGTAGGAATGCAAATTGGACCTTGTTGATTTCGAGGTAAATTACTTACATGCTGCCATTTTTTCAAAAGCCAGTCCCCTAGTCCAGTGCAGTCCACCTAATCGAGCAAAATGGAATCTGAACTTCAACTCTACTTAAATATTAAACGTTGTAAATGGCGAGTCAATGTTTTGAGTCGTTATTTCCTTAAATGTATGCAGTCCATGTAAACTATTCCACTGGAATATTTCAAACTCAGCGGGCGCAGACTGAATTTATCATGAAGTGGCAGTACGTTGGGAAAGAAAGAACCCCATAATGTTCTAAGGTTGGAGTGGGTGAGGTGGAATGGACAGAGTCTTGGATGTGGACAGAGAACAGAGTGTTGGTCTTACAAATCAATTGTCCCCAGTCATCCTGCCTCTCAATCCATCATCAGGTCCATCCATCAAGCCAATTTAGTGAGCTTTGCCAGCCACTGCAAGCACACACTCCCAGATCAGCAACTAATGTGCTTTAGATGCTTTCATCAGCACACTTCTGCTGTAGACCCTGTCCTCTTAAAGCCAAAAACAGTGGTGAAGGACCATTTGCTGACTGCTTGCACCAATGTTTTATTTTTATGTTAAAATTCCTTTTGCATTGCACTACTGAACTGAACCTTTCAGGTGTGTGTGTGTGTGTATGTGTGTGTGTGTGTGTGTGTGTGTGTGTGTGTGTGTGTGTGTGTGTATGTGTGCACGCACAGGCATTTGTAGCAAAGGACAAGTGCATTACCCAACACAAGTGCATTTTCCACACTGTTTCGAGCCTCAGCAGTGGCATTTCTTCTTTGTAATGGGCGAAAAGTGATTCCAGCGTGTGCTGGGAATATAAGGGGAGTAGCATATGTTGAGACGTGCGCATGTGTGTGTTGTGTTCATTCCCACCACCTGCTCCAGTTTTAAGATGTATGGTGTAATCAGGTCTTTTAGTGGCACCCTTAACCAAGCCGTGATGTGGAATTACTTCGATCAGGCTTTTAGAGGTGCTAGCCCATCCGTTGGCCTGATTCACTCTAATGAGATGAGTGTATGTGTGTGTGTAACCTCTCTCCCTGTCTCTACTCAGTCTGTCTTTCTCTCTCTGTCTCTCCCTCCCCCAGACTCCATAGCCAGCGCTTCTGGCCCTCTCCTGGTGGAAGTGGCCAAGCCTTTGGGCTCAAGCCTTGGAGTGGCTCTCTCTACCTCCATGTACTGCAACAAGCAGGTCATCATCATCGACAAGGTCAAGCCAGCCAGCATTGCTGACAGGTAATCTCCATCATTAGAGGTGGTACCAGGATACCATCCTGCCGGGGGTGGATTATGCAGCAACTGTATTAGGCATGAAAAGAGGTCACCAGCAACTCCAAAACCAGCAGTAATTAGTGGACATTGTGGACACAGGCTCAGTGGAAGCGATGGCTCCAGTTGAAGCAGCAGAATGGAACTGACTGTTTTGAAATATGTGTGCGTTCTTAAAGACGACTTAGTAAACAAAACTGTATTTTCCTTGCCAAGTACATTACTGTATCTACCCTATGGAAATGGTGACATGTGGAACTGATGTCGTTTTGGCTAATTTCTCATTTATAAAAGGCAAAAGTCTACAGCCTGTTCAGATTTGCTGCTTGGTTCTGGTTCACACTGAGCAAATGCCCCATCCCCGACTTGAACAGACTCATCTACTTACCAAACTTTTTCACACATGGACATCTTCGATGGACAGAGGAGTGTAAAACAGTGGTATAATGTCACATTCCATAGACATTTAGCTTCTGTTAATGACTGGTTCACCACGCTTTCTGTGGGTAAACTGTACCATATATTATTCTGCCCACTGTTTAGAGAAGACCCATACCAGTTCAGTTGTTAATGCACATTAAATATACTAAAATTTAAAAAATGATGACGCAGCCAATGAGAGAAAGAAACATTGTTAAACTAAAACAGTTTCAAACAAAAATCCATCATAATTCCAGAACTGTCTCCTATAAAATGAACTTCATAGTGATGACAACCTGCAGTGCACTATCCACAACAAACTAATTAGAGCTCTTTTAACAGAACAAAAAATTGTAAGGAATGTAACTTTTCCTCTTGAAGTTTATTTGAGTGGATAGATGGGTTCTGAAGGACTAGTACTACTCACGCCTTGTTCATTTGAAGCGACACGCCCTCCCCTTCCTCCACCTTTCAAGCCACTATAGCAGTGGACATCAGCTGCTTTCGATCTTTGCTGAAAAGATATCATTATTCCTTCGGCCCTGCATCATTCTCTGACCCAGATCAGTGTGACAAACAGGAGGGAGCTGCAACTCTCTGTGTCCACCTGTGAAATTTTTTGAAAGTTGGAAGTGCATAACACTAAGCGACTAATTATAGAAATTCAATAACTTATCCAGCATGTGGGCCGAGGGGAAAGAGCCGGTAGAGTAATGAAGATGGCAGATTGCTGAGCGAGTGGAAGCTCCTCTGTCAGACACGAGTGAAACGCTCCACATGATTCAGGAGTTTGCTCCCGGGAGGAGCATTAAGGAGAGAACAGTTAATGCTTTGTAGATAACCGATTTTCATGCTCCCACACACAAGGCACCATGGTCTATGCAGTAATGAGCAGATACATTTATGGTTCTTGTATTTATAACCGAGTGATGGCTGGATTTCTAGTTTCGGTTCACAGTCCTGGATATTTAACCCTTCCACTTCAAGGGCTCCTATGTGGGCCCACAGATCAGTTCCTCGCTCTCATAACAGCATAATTTACATGTTACATTTATAATCTGTTCTACATTTTGGTAGTTACTGAAAGAGTATCATAAGTCTATAATTATTATTTTACGAACTTAACATCTATTTTCTGTGCATTTGGTAAAATAACAAGCCTTACTTGTAACACTCTTATAACAGGAGCCTGTAGGCAGATACTGAGGCTGGAGTAGAACTGGAGTGTTCTTTGAAGATTTAATACTTGAATAATAAGCTTCCCATTTAAACCAGCAGTTCTCATTCATTTTTGGTCTAAGGCCACTTTTGTAGATAACAATTTCTGCTGTGCCCCTCCTCAACCCCCCAGCCCCCCAACTTACCCCACCCTACCACCAGCACTATTGTGCTGGCTTTGTATGCAGCTATTGCTGACATTTTTGCGATCTGTCCCGAAACAGTAGAGATAAATGGATGCTGTATAGCCGTACACTGTGCTTGGTAGGCATGTACTGTATATTAAAATGTAAAATATACAAAACAAACAAACCAAATAAAAAAAATATATGGATATATTTCATATTTTTAGCTGTTGGCTTTAAAGGTTTCCCATGAAGTGATGCCATTGTTTGTGCAGGTGCGGGGCACTGCATGCAGGTGACCACATCCTGTCAGTCGATGGCACAAGCATGGAATATTGCACACTAGCTGAAGCCACGCAACTCCTGGCCAGCGCTTGCGAGCACGTCAAAATGGAGATCCTTCCACACCACCAGACCAGACTGGCCCTTAAGGGCCCAGAGCATGGTAAGACAAACACACACACAGCTTAGAGTGTCATGTGAGCATAGCATTTTTGTATTTTTACATAACATCACGGATCCAGTGTAAGTATACCATCAGCAGCCGTGCAATACCAATCAAGAGGTTTGAGACACCTTGCCTTCTTTTGAAACTTAACTTATTTTCCAACTGACCAGATTCCACAGGTTACTGTTATGTAAATCCTGGTAAAATCCCATCACTCAGTTTGTTTAAATGACATAAGTCAAAACAGGTGAACGTATTAATATATTGTACTAGACTTTGAGTGTAAAAAACATACGAAGCTCTTTACAGAATTCACATTTTCATATTGCAATGCTCTGGATGACTTTTGCATCTCCATTAAATTATGCAGAAATTTTGAACCAGTGGCAGAATTCCCATTTAAAGCATTAATGCATACTCCAATTCATAACTTTATATTCATCAAAGTGTCTTCTTTGTTGTAAAGAACAGGCTTTGACTAAATAATAACTTGACAGTTTTTTCAAACTGTTCAAAGTGTATAAATAATAGGTTTTACAGTGTGTCTGATATACATTCACTCTTGAAACTTAGGTGACATATAGATCATACCTATTTGTAGCTTTGATGCGTTTTCACACAAAAACCCCTCCCACAGCTTCAGGCTGAATCATTGAGGAGCTTTTGATGTCTGAGTGCAGCATTTGACTACATATACGCTCCTGGTGAGAAGGACCCACCCACACGCTGGAGGTTTTGATGCCTCTCTCTGCAGATAGCTGGAGTGTAGATATGGCTCTTTCAAGGAGGATGTGCTTCCTTTGTGTGGTTATTCTCTGTCAAAGCCTTGTTTTGTCAGCTGACAGGCCTTAATTAAGCCGTACGCTGCCAAGCAGTGAGAAAGTGTTTGCGTTGTCAGAAGTTTACGATGATGACAATTCTCTAGGAGCGCATACATTCTCAGGATCTGCAGTGTTTGCCCTGTCATGCCTTATCAGAACATGGAGCGTTATCTCAGTGTGGAAGTCAAAGCACCTACATGCCTGTGCCTCCAGATAGAGCAGGATTTATACGATTGGACTTGAGGGGGAGCAAGACCGTATCAGTGCAAGGAGATTAGTCAACAGCAAAGGATCCCAGGTGAAACTCCTGAAGGTCTAGAATGTTGCTACAAGTACGCCATTGATTTTTTACAGCACTGCTGGTTCCTTGTCAGCCTTAGACAAAGAATTAAGCCTGGGATCTATTGCCACTGTAACAGGCCTCATAGAGACCTGTTCAAACTGTCGTAGGCATTTCTTTGTGTCCGTAGATGTGCTGCAAGCTCGCAGACTATTGCAGGGCACCTCAGCAGAGTTGTTTTATACAGGCAGAGTGGAGGGTGAAGAGGCCAGCATGAGGCCCATCCTTCATTTCCCTCAATGGCTCATTACTGTCTTGACCTAGGCCATTCTCCTACATTATCCAGCAACTGCCTGCTGTGCTTCCAGCTACGCTCCAAACCGAAGGATCCTGCAGCACAGCTCAAAGGATCGCTGGCCTCCTTTTGACGTAATAGAAAGCCTCCATGTAGTTGACCTGTATTCTTTCTCAGGCGTGTTGCTTACAAGGTCAGCAGCCTGGGTCATTTTTTGAAACAATTTGACATGATACTCAAGCCTGAGGGCACCACACAGTGGAGGCACAGAGCCTGCAAAGATTGAATTGGCTCCTACTAGGAAAACTGAAAGTGCTTGAGATACCTTGGGGAAGAAATGATTACGCCACAAGCTTTAAGGCAGTAATCTGATGAAAACTCCGACCATTTACATGTGTAGTTGATCAGGGATGATTTGTTGGTGTTTGGAGTTTGTTTTTTTACAGCTTTTACAAGGCTTATGTAGCTAAGAAAAATTTAAATCTACATTAAATCTTGGAAGCATATCTAGATCATCACACATTTGCCTCAGCTCATGTTTATTTCGATGCAGTTTTTGACACTGTACGGAATGCTTTTATTTATAAAGAGATAAATGTCTGAAAAAAGTGTAATTGGATATTTCTCTAAACTCTCACTCTCAAGTGAGCAAAAAATGCAGCTGTGCTGGTCGTGGGGCTCGGGCTTCTTCTCAATGAGGGCAGTGAGGGAGAAGTTCATGTGAACATATGTTTAGACAGATATTAGTCGAAGGAGGTTGAGGCCTGCCAGCTGTGAGCAGG
>JBBPCX010000135.1:23201885-23216885 GCA_037974365.1 Hydrocynus forskahlii | reverse complement strand
AAAGATACACCACAGTTATTACATTCCGAACCTTAACCACTTTCTGTGATAAATGAGTGTAGTATTAAGAGTTCAGTGTAGTGTTAAGACACTTCTCTCTAAAACTATTAAACACTTTAAAACACTATCCAGCTGAAATAGAAGGAGGAAAGTAGTTGGAATCATTTATAGAACTTCAGTAAAATGAAGTTCTACAAATAAAATGGTCTAAAATAGCATGGTTAGCCTCAAAAGAGGTGTGATCAATCACAGAACAGTATAGATGTTGCCAGAAAGGCAACAGAATTAAACTAAATCCCAAAAATTGAATTTTTGTTTTGTTACTAAATGATTGTTACTAAATGTGTCCTCACAAATCTACTGAGAAGTAAAAAAAAAAACTAAAGTACATTTCTGTCAAAATTGAAAATACCTAAAGTACAGTTCTGTCAAAATTGTATTTTAGAGATAAAAACAAGAAGTTCTTCTTTCGTTTGTGTTTTTTTTTTTTTTTTTTTTCCTCCAATTTTGATTTGGAGTTTGAAGAAGGGGAGATCGTTTCCACCCCCAAAGAATATGCCAGTTATACTCCATTGGACTTCTGGTCACGGGTGACTATGTCATCACCGGGGCTTAAATTTGCACTCGCCCGATGATAGAGCCACTTAAGACAGTTGATCTGGAGCCCTTTTTATTTATTGATTGATTTATTTGTTGAGGTTTTTTTTGTTGTTGTTTTTTTTCTTTACATATATTGTCCAGGTATAGTTTTAAACAATTTGCTTAGGTGCCTATGACTTTTGCACAGTACTGTGTAACCATATTTCCACTTTCACGCACCCCTAATCATTTTGTTAAAGGATTTATAATGGATCTGTCACTATGCCTATGCCAAATTTGAATCTGTTCCACTCTTTATCCTTCATTCCTGGCCGAAGCTGTGTATTTGTGCTGTTGTTTGTGTGTGTATTTTTTACTGCTGAGGAGAAAGTAGAGCAGAACTAAACTCCTGGCTTTCTCATTGTCCCTGAAATGCACTGAGGCTACCGAACTCACTCTCTTTCTCTCTCTCTCTCTCTCTCTGTCTCTCTCTCTCTCTCTCCCTCCCTCTCTCCCTCTGCTCGTTGCTCGTTCTTTATCCTCCGTCTGTGGGCGTTGCTGAGCTTTTTTTCCCTCCAGAGGCAAGCACATTAAGGCAAGGTGCAGAGCGGTGATACAATGCGAGACAAGCACACGGCGATTGAGCTTCTCTCAGGCTGTGTAGTTGCTTTTTTGTGCCGTGATTTAGCTGTGTTCTCTAAAAAAGGCTACTCTGCTGGAAACACAGGCAGCACTTGACAGGCCTGAGCTGAGAGAGTAATCACACAGCTTCTGTATGGCTGTGATACTGGACTTCACATGACCCGACTGACTCCTTTAGCGCTGAGGGCCTCGATGCCTTTTATAGCTCATGCAGAAGGGGCTTCTGGGACATGTAGTCAATGGTAATTGATAGCCTGAGCCCCTGGTCTCATAATGTCCTCTAATAGACTAATAAGGTGGGATGACACCACGCTATCAAGATCATCTATTTTCTTAGGAGCTGTTTAGCCGTTCTCGACACTCCTCACCTCCCACTACGCCACCTCTCATTTGCTTTTCTTCTGGATTTAGTGCCCCCTCACCTGAAACCCTGCCCCTCCGTGATTATAATCGGCTCACAGCTATAAATTCCAGCCACCGTGTCCGTATTGATCGCCCGTGTAGCTCTTTCTGCATTTCAAGGGCAATGTGTGCATGTTCTTAACTGCTCTTAAGCCTCCTTTTGTCATCTCGCTCTACTAGGGCCGGAAAGAAGAAACCGTGGCCACTTTGTCGGTCAAACTGCCTGGCACTAACGCATAAATTACTATAAGCCTATTGCACTAGTCACTCATACACTTTTCACTTTCACTACTTCAGCTCAGAATCCATCCGATTTTTTTGTTTAGAGCACCTTCTATCTTCAAGGAATGTGTTCTTGTTTTCTTTTTCAACCTTTTATTTCAGTCTACTCTACTTAAGCCCCTGACACCATGTATCTTACTTAATGAAACTCTGTAGACAAACAACAACTTAGCCACTGTTTGGAAGGCGATCGCTGCTGTTAATTCACGAATTCCTGGATTAGCATGAGTAATGAGGCATTTCGTAATGCAGATGGACCGGTAGGCCTCATTAGCTAACTGGTAAAACTCCGGCAGCTTAACGCCCGTATAGAAAAAAAAGTAGCATCGCAGTCTGTCATGTTGGGCCAATAAAAACCAACTGTTTCAATGTATTCTACAAGCGTGTCTAATCTGTTACCCACACATGCCAAACACGCTGGCCAAATGAAACATATATTTAGGGTAGAATTGCCTTGCCAGCTCTGGATTAGTTATTTGTCTTTTTTTCTTTTAACACTAAAGATAGCTGGAGCATTTGGTCTGGTTGGTATTAGCTTTGAAGTGGGTTCGGTTTTTGGGAATAGATCAGGGCAGTTATGGTTTTGTGATGAGAACAGCTTTGAGGGGGATAATTGTCAGTTTGGTTTTTGATATCTGAGCTCAAGCTCATAATTTTCTATGTGGTATCGAACAAGAGGGGAAAAGTCAGTTTACTCAGGTTGAAAATACATTTCCAAAATACATGAGTGTTTTTTTGCCTTCAGTCAAAATGTCCATTTTGTGAATGTTCTGATGTTCTAAAAATCCTTTCTCTTTGTCTTTCTCTCTCGCGCTCTCTCTTTTTTCCCCAGCTCTGGGTTCGTCCTTTTCTCCCACCTCCATGAGTGCCTACAGCCTGAGCTCCCTCAACATGAGCACACTGCCCCGCAACATGTATCCCACAAGCCCACGTGGCACCATGATGAGGCGCAAGCTCAAGAAGAAGGACTACAAGAGCTCTTGTAGGTTTCCCTCTGTACTCTGATATGTTCCAAAGGTTCACTGAATTCTTTCTAGGTTTCTGTGTTTCCTTATTTATTTATTTTTTAATTACCGAAGTCCACTTTCTGAAATAGTGTCACTACGATATCAGCTTTAAATTACAACAGCGTTAAATCGAATAGAGAGCCTGGTAATGCACAACACATGCTGACTCAGCAAAGTGCACTTCAGTGATTTTGAACTATTACTTAATGAAGGTTTTGATATAATTTTTACTTCGACTACTGCGCTCACAGTTGCCATAGCTCATAGCCCTCTGCCCAATACCTCCTTCATCCATTTTTAAGGCCGTTCCATTTTTCAGAATGGCTGAGGTAAACAAAAATGGCTATTTGCTATCGATTTTCTTTGCCCCGGCGCTGGCTTTAGCAGTCGACTTGCCACAAATGAGTTTTAATATCGCTTTTGGGGATATATTGCTTTTTCCTGATGTGCCGAGCGTTGTGTTGAACAACAGGGCAGCTGGATTTTAGAGTTTAATTAGAGGCACGAAGTGACCAAATACCCAAATATCTCCAATTATTCTGTATTGTACTGTATATCTACATAATTAAGAGGACGTTAAGAACAAACAGTGTCAAGGTAACGTATTTACTCGTGGACAAAGAGCACTGACATGTTTTTACCATTTGCATGATATGTAGCACTACAGCACTTTGGTTCATTTGCATGTGCCATTAGCAGTTCAAAAATAACAGCTGTCACACAAAAAATAACATCTGATCCAGTCGGACAATGAGAAGCTGATGTGGGTTAGATTACAATGCAACTGCAGGAGTAAAAGAGGATGGTGACTTACTTGAGAGATTTCAGGGGTTTACACCAGGTTCAAACATGGTTTAAAAGTGAAAGTGACCATTCTGTCATACGTGGACACACCACAGCACACAGTGTGAACAGCACAAAATTCTTCCTCTGCATTTAACCCATTCACCAAGTGAAGCAGGGGGCAGCCAGGAACACAGTGCCCGGGGAGCAGTGTGTGGAGACGGTACCTTGCTCAGGGTACCTCAGAGGTGCTCAGCAGTCTTGGGAATCAAACCCACAACTTCCTGACCACTAGGCTACCAGCTGCACCCCCCAAGAAAAACAAACAACCAAACAAAACAAAAAATCCGTGACCTGGATTAGCCAATCACATTAACCAAAAAACAGAAATAGAATTGGGAAGAGATACAATTCAGCCATCACTGGGGCGTGATATTCGGATGCTGTTTCTTTTGTCTCTTTTTTCCTGTTTTGTCGCTGCTTTGACTGTGCATAGAAGGTTTTGTTGTGTTTGATATGGTTTGCCATCATTTCCCATTTTCCTTATCTTTGCTGCAGCTATAGTAAACAATAGGTTACTATCAGTTGCTCTGATTTTTGTTTTCTTTGATATGGCATTTCCGTTTTGGCACCCAAGCAGGCACTGAGTCAGGTTTGACTGGCTTTGGTCGAGGACACACATGCTCTAATTACCACCATGGTGGCTTTATGAATAGGCCTTAATTGCAGTTCTGCTCATTTTGCGTGGCTATCGCTGAGTTTAATGAATCTGGCCCATTATATTTCATGTTTTGTTAAATTAGACGTCAAAGCTTCCAAAGGAGGAAATTATCAGGTAAGGTATAGATCCTTAAAAGGAGGCTAATTGCTTTTTGGTGCATGGCTGCAGGAGAGCTTCTGGGCTGGGGATGTGAACAGTAATGACATTTCTGCCGTCAGAGAGATGTCTGGAAAACTGAAAGTGTAATTCAGACACTTGCAATTACACTTTTTTCTGGGTTTTTATCAGCAAAGGCCAACCTTTCACACGAGCGCCTGCATTCTGTCCTGTTCTGCCTCCCTAGCTGACACCGGAGCAGAATGAAATTTCCCACAAAGAGGAATAACAGCTTAAATAAAGCTTGGCGATAGAGATGTATTGAATATTGAAGTTATATTTATTATGTGTGTTTATTTAGCTTAGTAGAGCACGAGAGGGAGGACAGAGAGGGAGGTGAAAAAGTTGAGCATATTTAATATTCTGCTCTCAGTACAGCATATCCCATGCTGTGGAGCGAGTGGGGAAAATTACACCTCTGGCTACTCCATAATTAGATCCTCTAAGATATTTCACATTGTTCAACCAAGAGGCCTGCCTGGCTCAACTCGCCACCTCTGTGGCAGATAATTACCCCAGCCGCACCACCGTATCTGACGCAGGGCTTTTTTATCGGCAGAGCATGGACGCCCAAGCAATAAACAAACATTGGGGGGGGGAACGACCAATCGGCAGAGCTAATTGCTGCCCCTGCTGGACGCAGCTCGCTGTCAGGATTGTGTTCCTCATTTGTTTATGTTTCCCCTCCGATTTCCTTCATTAAGACTGGCCATGGGTCAAGCCTTGCCGGGCGGCTCGATAGCGGTTAAGATGCCAGTGGTGTGGCGTGTGGGTGACGTGAGGTTTGCAGTGATTGAGCGGTAATTCGAGCCTGCCGCTGGTGGGACTGGCCTCCTGCTGGTCTCTGAGCACCTCATTAATTGTTGTGTTCGCACAGGGGTTGAAGTGGGGCTGCTTACGTCAGCGTCTGAATTGGCTCTGCTGGATTGGAAAAAACTGTCAGTTCGCAGTGATGAATCCGTCCTGTACAACTTACTGAATGGGTGATTTCTTTGGATGCACCCTTTCATACACCACAGTCCATATCCTACTGGACAGTGATGCCGACACATTGGATTTAAACTTAAACAGTGGCTTTAGTCATGCGCAACAGTTTGAAGACCTTCAGTCAAATGCTGTGTCGATTTCCTAAGTGAAAAGAAATTAATAATCAGGTAAATAAGTCTTGCCCTAAGACCAACTGGTGTAGTGTGATGTACTTGCCCTGGCAGGGAACTAAAGGGTCCACAGTTGTATTGTAGCGCCCAGATGTGCATCATTGCAACATTACTTTATGCTGTAAGAGAGCTAATATAACAAAAAGTCAAGGGTTGATTCTTAATGTGGCATTTGCATCTGGAGTTTATTGCTGGTGTCTCTCAAAGTAAAGGAAAAGTAGTCGAGGTATATCAGCGGACCAGAAGGCTGAACAACCACAATGTAACAAAGACACGACCAGAACTTTAGCTGTTAGTTTACACTGTAAAGAAGGAAGACCATTGGGCTGGTGAACAAAACAACAGCAGACACCTTGGCAGACAGTGGGCGACCAGGTTACAGAAAACGTTTAATAACAAAAGCTGCTGCATAAGACACATTATTCAGTACACTGATGTGTCAAAGACTGCAAAGAGAAGTCGAGAATAGCCTCAGAAAGTTCACCATTTGACCACTGATAATGGTCAAGGACAGAAAGGTCAGTTTATAGATTGCTATAAAACAAAAGAAAGTATCTAGAGGATCTGGGTCTAAAAAGTGTCTTAGAGTGAGGTGAGAATTAATCTGTACCTGAGTGAGAGGGTGAAATGTGTGGAGGATAAAAGGAACTCCTCATGATCAAAAGAAAATCATATTGTTTGTGAAACATGGCGGTATTGCTGCCGCTGGTGCTGGCTTAGTCTTGTCTTTTATTGATGTGCTTCCAGATGGCAAGGGAAGGATGTTTTCTGAAGTCTATGGAAACATCTTAAGCGCTCAGAACCAAAAAAATTGCCTCAGGAGTTAGCAGATGGTGCTTCACCTCGCCATAGGACAGTGACCTTAACTGTGCTACCGAAGAAGTCCTTACATTTACATTTATGCTTTTGGCAGACACTCTTAGATGACTTACAACTTTAATCATGTTACAGATGTAGTCAAATGTAGCATTAGGAGTCTTACCCAAGGACATATTGATGTAGTGTGGTGGGCGTGCAGGAGGAATCCAGTCTCCTTTGAGGGCATTGTTATTACTCACTGCGCTACACTAACCGCAAAGAAAGTAAGCGGAATGCTTTTGTGAGGCCGAGTCAGTCACTCAGCATGAACCCTGTGATTATGCATTCCAATGACTGAATACAAGAATGAATACAAAAATGCAATACAGGCACAGAAATTGGCTGTATTGCATGTACCTAATGTTGCAAAACAGGTGATGTCTGTGGTTTGCTGTTTCAGTAAAGTGTCGCCTGCAAAAACTGCTAAATTTATTTTAGCTAGTCGCTGACTCTGTAAGGGGGTGTCGGAAGGACATCCTGCTTTTTTAGCTCATAGTCATTTCAAACGCAAAGCCAAAACACCAAAGTTTTCACTGTCCTGCTCTGTTTAAATGATGACCTAGGAAAAATCGTGTTGGAAAACTGCATGGTAATGCCGTGCGTCTGCTGAAAAGGTCTTTCCTTGTTCACGGAGGAAACCTTCCAACGACTACACTGAAACAGAGCCACATTCACCAGAGATCTCTTTCCTCCCTCAAAGATAATTACTGATGCAGATGAATAGCTGTTAGTCCAAGTGACTCATTAGAAAACAATAACTGTAAATGAACAATTCCCTTTTCCTCAGTTTTGCAGTATGGCCAATCCTGGCTAGGACTCTGGTGTCTGTTAATCCTTTTGTCTGCTGTAATTAGAACAGTGAGCATGGCTAACGATTGAATAATACCAACCACTTCTGAAGGCATACTGCCCCCCCCCACCGTAGAAGACACTTGTAATCTGTCTTAAATGGTGGCCCTTAGTGGCTTATACGCTTTAGAGTGAAAACCCAGACTGTTGTGAGGTATTCTTTCCAAATACAAAGGTCAAGGATGGAGGACTTTGTGTTCGTCATCCTGTACTCAGATATGCTGTCCAGATGAGATAGCGCTGTAACCATGGCAACTGCCATATACACTCAAGCGGCTAGCGATAGCCACCGATAAGGTGGGCAGGGAAAAAGTGATAGAAGGAGAGAAATAGAAAGGGGCTAGAGAATGCAGAGCAGCCAAGTCATCATTTTCAAGCTGCGCTTGATTGACACTTACTTGTAAAGGGTTATGGAGACGCTTTGTTCAACGTCCCCCTGGAGGATCCTTTGTCACCCACTCACAGGGAATGAATTAAGCTTACCGGTGCTTATTTCTGCCCACAGCCTCTTCCAGACAAGAGAAATACAGTGTGCAGCAAAGTCACCAGTCACAGAGCCCTGACATTTCAGCCAGTCATGACATAAAGACAGACAATAAAGAAGGTCACAATATGTTGCTGTAACATCACACATGTACACACACACACACACACACACAGTGAGTAGAACAGAGGGCTGAAGAAGACACACAGTTTGTCCTTTCCAAACAGCTCTCCACATAAATAAACACGCACGGATACTGTCCCTCCTGAGGTTCCGCATAAAGCCAACACTGTTGCCTTTCCTGAATTTTTTACGTCTCTTTTGGGCCCGCCATCATGCTAATTCAACAGAATTTGCCTCTCAGTGTCTCTGCGGTCCAGCTCAGACATCTTTGCGCTAAATGTAGCATGACGAAGGTAGCAGCACATCTCCTCCCTGGGAAACATTAGCATAATGTAATTGTTAGGTAATGCTCAGAGTCCTCTGCGCAATTTCCATAAGGTGTCATTTGAGGCATTAATGCTTTCTGCAGGAGCCAAATCCAATTAAATCGAACTGCGTTTAGAGGCTGTGTTGGCTCCGAAGGTCTCCGACACTCTCTGATAGGCAGGGGCTAGGCCTTGCTCGAGGTCATTCCCCTCACTTCAAAGCATTTGACTCGCTCTCGTACCCGCTTAATCCTCTTTTAGATGGGAGTTCTTGTTTTCCTGCTTTTAGAGGAAGCAGAGGTTTCATGCTCTGTATTTAACCGAGGCAAGCTTCTTCCAAACTCCTACACATATTCTCCAGCCTGTAACAGACTCATGGCTCTGGCTGTGGAGTGCGTCAGTGCCAGGGGTTGAGAAGAAAAAAACAACTCAGCAATGATTCATCGAAAACTCCGCAACGACCCCTTCAGGTGTTCAGACTTGAGCCTTCCATCAGAGCTTTTGAAGTGTTCTGCAAATGGAAGTTGCATCCAACTCAATCCTCTACTGGAAATGAATGGGCTTTGAAGGAAATTTCCCAAAGCAAAGACCAGTTTAGGCACCAGACACCCATTCATGATGGCCTGATTGATCCAGAATCAATCAATAGGGTTTCTGTTCCATACAAGATTGTGCCAGACGTGCCAGCATTGTTAGAAATCCTAGGGAAATCGCTGTCGAAATCATTACGGCATTCAACTCTTGTACAAAGACAAGTCTTCCGTGTCCTGCTGCCCTCGTCCTATCCTCCTGAAAGCAAAGCATTTTAAAACAATAAATGTGTCTGGGATGGTAAATCTAGCTGGTGTGAGCCAGGGCCATCAGTTGTGGCAAGAAAGTCCCAACAGAGCCATCCTTGACACATAACAGGATCTCGAAGCGTGCAGCAGACTCAGCCTAGCGCATGTCGATAGCCTGCAGGTGGATTTTTCTCCCCGCCAGCTGCGTTGTCCTCATAGTGGTCAGTTGAGACTGCTCCTACTGAGAGAGAAAGTTCTTAATACTTAGGAGAATCAAGTGCAGAGTTTGGTGGTCATAGTGAAAATGTTTTGACTCATGCATCCTGAAAAGGCCTTTCTGTAAAGCCTGCAAGACATAAAAACTGATCTATGAAAGATGTAACTGTGGACCTTGAGCAAGGCAAATAATTTCAAACTTCAGCCCCATGTGACTGCTGCTGGCAGATACTTACCGATGTGATGAGTATCATTTACAGTCCTATGAGGCAAATTTCAGTTCATTTCTGACAGACATAAGTGGATTCTGATTCTGTACAACATGCTGTTTTCTGTAATAGATGAAGTAATTTGCATGAGCAAATCTGTTTGAAATGACTTACTACAGTTATATTTGAACTGCTCAAATAATAATTACAAGCTCAACAAAAGAATATTATAGCAGTGTAGAGTGCCACTTTCAAGTATTAAACAGTACAGCCTTTTATACCAAGTGTGCACAGTAAAGCGAGTCTATTTTTGGCCGCATGCAGCCTGTGTCAGCGAGGAGCTGCCTTTGATAGATACGGAATGCAGTGAAATATTCTTTTATAGACCAACTTTAAAGGTCAAACTAGAAGGTGAGCGAGGAGGTAAAAGCAAACAGAGGAAGAGGCCGAAAGAGAGAACAACAAAGAACTGGTTTCTTAAAAGAGAAAGGAAGAATCTCCTGGAGTGGGTGCTACCACAGCAGAGAAAAGAAAGCTTTCAGACTCAAACTGAGTGTTTAGTTAAGAAATAACTTTGTATTAACTTTAAAATGCTTATAACAACAACAATAATAATAATAATAATAATTATTATTATTATTATTATTTTATTATTTGTTGCTTTTATTGTTGTTGCTTTGTTATAATAAATATATAATAAAAAATAATAATTCTGATATTAAAGCTACATTCATAATTATCATCACCAAGCATTGTTGTTATTTGGTGGTTGTTATTTGCAGTAAATAACATCATATACATTACAAGAGACAAACTGTGTATTATATATTAAATAGATGTATTAGACATAAATACTGTTCATTGAAAACACTGTGCACAGTTCACGTTTTCCTGAATACAGATGTGTTTGCCAGCGACTTGGAAAATAGTGATTAAATCCAGTTTTGGTGTTCAGCCTTGGACTACTGGTGGTGTAAAAAAACACTTTCTGTATCTAAAAATTATTTAGATACTGTAGATGTGTCCTTTTCCTCACAGAACCTTGAGATTGCACCACTCTAAGTCCCCCATAATTCTCCCCACCTGATCTATAGGAGATTCCCAAAAGGCTCTTGTGCTATGATAGGATTCTGAGGATAATGGAGCTCTCTATCAAAAGGCTGTGTCTTATCACACAGCTTTGGCAAGCAGGCCTGTACACACAGACGTGTGAGAGAGAGCACTGAATCAGTTCAGGATGAGCAAGGTTCTACTCCTTGGGGAACTTTAATGTTAGATGCATCTTCTGGTGAGATTTTGAAGCTTTTAGCATTGACATGCTGTGTGTCCCTTGTCACACCAGGCTCTCTTGTTTATGACCCATGTCGATGGTCAACATCCCATGTATCATGAAAGAGTTTTTCAGTTTTCAGAAGTGTACCCAAGAGTGACATTGTTATTTTTTCTATTTCCAGTGTCTCTGGCCTCCAGCACTGTGGGCTTAGCTGGTCAGGTGGTCCACACGGAGACTACTGAGGTGACTCTGGTCAGTGACCCCATCATGGGATTCGGAATCCAGCTCCAGGGAGGAGTCTTTGCCACGGAAACGCTCACTTCTCCCCCCCTTATTGCTTACATGGACCCCGACAGTCCAGCCGAGAGGTGAGACCCCAGCGCGTTACCTTTCACCTGTTCCACTCTTATCTCCTTTCGATTTGCCTTATTGAAGTGCCTGAATCAATAGTGCAGACATTTTTCTAATCTGGGTGGCATCTGAAACATGTAATTGTTTGCTTTATCTTTGACTTGTGATCTTCCCGAGGGGAGGTTAGCATTTCATTTTTAATCTGAAATCTCATTGCTTTTTATCTTCGCTCCCAATCACAGCCCCAAAACCCATTGCTCATTTACTGCATCAGCCACTTATCTCCCACTGCTCAACTTTTTTCCACGCAGCAACTCGCTGCACGGCTAACTATATGGTGTAATAGAACTATTCCGGTGGATGCGTTACTGCCATGGTCACGATAAGCAAACCTCCAGTCAGAATGTGGGTTGATTGAATGTTCCGCTACATGAGAGGCTAAAAAGCACTTAGCTTTAATTGCCAGAGCGAGCCTGCCTCAGCTGGCATCCAAATGAACTTACATGTGTAGCAGCTGACAGGATTTACGCCCAAACCTCTGAGTAATTACCAGGCCCTGGCGACAGCTTTGGCATTAGCCACTGTAATTGTAATTGTATTGATAGACATGGACCTTTGAATAAAAAGAGATCATGACAGGACCATTATTTACCATGACGGGGCCTGCAGAAATATAATGCTGTCAATCAGGGTAGAATATTCTTTAGGTTTGCGTTATTAAGTGTAAAAAAACATCTGATTATGCTAACCATCGGCTGTCAGAGACGATTTTGGTTTTCAGTGTGGAATGAAGGTAGCCGATCATTAGAGGGTTCTGCGCAGCTGAACCTGAAGGTCATGCCTGTTCAGGACACTGTGCTGTGCTACCTGCTGCCAGAAGAAAAAATAACTCATATCTGTTACATGAATTCACAGGGAAGGAAATAGGTTCATGTAAAAGAGTGCTGAAAGAGTTGTTTTCCAACTCGTCCATTTGTTTTGAAATACATATAAACACATGTGAAGGAATGCAGCTGACACTTTCAAATGGTGAAAAAAGGGGGCTCAAAATACTGACCTACAGACTCTGAGTGCATCTTATATTTACAATTGGACCTGCTCATAAAAATAATGTTTTTTGCAACTAAATAACTCAATCTTATTGGTAGCTTTACCCTACAGCTTTGTGAAAATACATAGTTTGTTGTTTCTTTGCACCATAGAAGAGAAATTGTGTTTTCCACAAACGGGAAGTATGTAATGATCTATAACACTCTGATGGAGCAAGTGGGAGGAAACAACAGAAGGCATATAGGTTTTATCAGTCAACTAATCAAATAATAGAGGATATTAATCTGAAACAGTTTGATTTTAGATATAATTGCTCGTTGATTTTCTCATGAGACCAGCGAATAGGACTGACATGCAAGTGCCTGAGTTTTAGCGTCTGAGCGTCTGCTTGTCTCCCTGCACAGCCGGTGAAAATTGCATCGCTGGATAGGCTGTACTTGCTGAACGCTGCCCCTCTGTTTCTGTGAGGGATTTCTTGGTAATGAGTTGGTTTCCGATGGTGGTCTGTGTGCAGGTGCGGCATCTTGCAGATTGGTGACCGGATTCTGTCCATCAACGGGATCCCCACGGAGGACAGCACACTGGAGGAGACCAACCAGCTGCTGCGGGACTCCACCATCACCAGCAAAGTCACGCTGGAGATCGAGTTCGATGTAGCAGGTAAGGAACCCTAGATGGTCACACACTGTGTGGAAGAGTTTGACAATGGGGAGTTAAAGTCATTTCTTTTCATAGATTTTTTCCCAAGATCTGCCATCAGGTATTGCCTGTCATGCGGTCACATGCTACAGGCCATTTTCCCAGACCCAGAGTAAGCCTAAGCCAAAATGAAAAATAATAATGGAACTGTAGGGTATAATACCTCTTCAGTTGATGCCTGGCATTGGGCATGTGTAACTACCCCAGAGCTTCCCATTCTGTTAGCATTGCTTATCTATGAATGGAAATCCTGTAGGATGCATCTGGCTTAAGCCTGTTAGAGGATGCAGACCATCCATATGGCCCTTCTAGACTCTGCTCCAGGTGGCCGTTCCACTATTCAAGTCAAGCTGTCTGCCACCTGTTTGATATCGACAAATGATCAGCACTGGGCTATCAGCAGGCTGCAGATTGGAAGCCACGGAAGCAGGCTAGCCATTCTCCCAAGAATACGTGCCTGGGGCTGTATGATTGTGTGTTGGTGAAAGTCTGAGAGCACTGTATGGCTCACTTACTCTCCCCCCAACCCTTTGCTCTCTTCCAAGCAGAGATTTGGCTGCGTGATCAAAGCCCTGCCAAAGGCCCGCCGTCCTGTAGTCACATAGTAATTAGTACAATGTTCACATTCACTTGCTTTTTTCACATCGCATGTGTTTGTTTGATTAGCAGTTCAAACATAGCTTTTAGATTCTGCTGTTATTTTGTATAACAGGCAGCAACTTGCAGAAACAACAGATCCTTGCTGTAATTAATTACTTTATGTGGTTTCCATGACAGGATCAGCCTTGTGTTGCTGTCAGCTGATGATACCGTGCTGTCACGGAGCATCTCTGATTTAAGGCGTTTTTTTTTTTTGCCGTGACGATTGACTGACAATTTTCTGTAAAGTCAGACAGAAATCATCCCTCGTCTCCCTCCCTTCCCATCCCCCCACACAATAACATTGTCCTTTGGGAAGGGTAAGCGGGTAGAGAAATAATTTCACAGTGCCTTGGTTGGAAGGCTGTTTCCCACCACTCTAAAGGGGTTCGGCTGGCGGGAGCGTGTGTGCGCTCTTGAAGGAGGTATGAGCTTGCCTGAATTATTGAGCGATCATTTTAAAAGCAGCACTCTTTATGTGTAATCAGAGGGCAGTGCGTTTTCCTCCTCTGTTGCTTCGACTCTTCTGCCATCCACCAAAGGTCTTAGCTGTCTGCTCAGAGGAAGATGGGGAATTTTGTTCTTTTAGTTATTGCGATCTCTTTCCTCTCCCAGACTAAGCTCTACTGTCTGATGACTGTCTGTGCCACTGTCTGAGGATGGGCTGGCTTTGTTTTCTGAATTCTGAACACTTTTCACCAACCAGCATGTTGAATTTCTCTCTCTGTTTTACCTTACTTTGGAGTTCTCCTCACTTAAGCACAGCCACTCCAGCTCAAGAAGCAGCTCTTATTTAGCTGTTTAGACAGAATATGCAAGAGGAGTTCTCCAACACCAGCATTGGGAATTACTGCTGTAATCAGTAGCTGAGAGGTATTCGTTTGGATGCACTCAAAAGATGGATGTAAGAGTAGAACGTTTATGACTAAAAACATAATCGAAAGTCAGGAGAAGTTTTAGGTGCCTGAGTAGACGTTTTAAAACACTTTTTCTGGGCAGTATGTGTTTCCGCCTGTAAAATCACCATATGAATATACATAAACATACAAATAAACAAACAGGAAAATCTTAGAATAATTTTTATTTTTCAGAAAATTAGATAATATCTTGTGAGCTAAGTTGGCTGTTTAAACGTAATTTATTTACTGAAGTCTGCACCAGAGTTTGGTTTTTTGAGATCTTATTCATTTGGTTCTGTTGGTTTCTATGGAGGGTGTCCTGGTGGTTAGGGAGTTGCCCCTGTGATCAGTCATGGGTTCGAATCCCAGGACTGCTAGTGGTGCCACTGAGGTGCAAGCTACTGTCCCCTGCTTCACTTGGTGAATGGGTTAAATGTAAATACAAAGATTTCCCATTGTTTACACCAGGGGTGCCCAAACCTGTCCAGAAAGGGCCGCTGTGGGTGCAGGTTTTCGTTCCAACCAAAAAGAAGCCAC
>JBBPCX010000135.1:23184764-23201785 GCA_037974365.1 Hydrocynus forskahlii | reverse complement strand
CAGGTGTGCCTCCTGCTTGGTTGGAACGAAAACCTGCACCCACAGCGGCCCCTTCTGGACAGGTTTGGGCACCCCTGGTTTACACTGTGTCCTGGGCTGTGGCACGTTCATACATGACTGTAAGGGGCCACTTAACTTGACTTTAAAGTCCATCAAATTACATGCAACAGAAATTTTACAGGGGTAAATTACATTCGAGCGAAAAAAATTCCATGTTGTGTCCAGTTGCATCCGCTACATATGACTCCCCCCGGTACCACCAACACTGGGAGCGTGCAGGCTAGCATGTGCTTCTTCCAAGTCGCATGAAACCAATCACTGCATCTTTTTGAGCCACGGCTAACGCAACATCACATTCTCTGCTTTTCTGCTTTTTTACGATTGAATTGTTTGTCTTTTTGAATGGAACCAATCAGGTCACTAATGCCTGGCCAAACATACTTTGTGTTAAAATGAGTGTCGCTTTGATTCTATTTATTATTAGTTGCAAGAATGATCAACAGCCATTAAGAACATTCATATAGGCCGATTATGCGAGCCTATATGAATATGTCTATATGACGAGTCGCTAGAAGAAGATAAAATAAAAATCATAAAATTGTTTTAACCAACCATAAACCAAACCAGTGCTCATTTGAAAGCTGGCTAAACCCCATAATTGTTGGCAGGCCAAGGCTGACATACACTCAGTGCAGATGGATTGTTCATGACTGTCAAAACAGACCAGACTAAAGAAAAATTTAGTCCAAACATAGAGAGAACCAAATAGGTAGGTGTGATAGCAGTACACGGTTGATTCCAGATTTCTCCTCGGTGCCCTCAACCATTGCATGTATGGATTTGTTCCATTGTGCCAAACAAGTTTCACAGTACATGACACTGAATTGCACTGAATACAGTTGACAAGAATTATGTTTGTAATGAAACATACTGTTGGTAAGTTCTTTAAGAACTTTCGGGATCCACCATATGCTTAGTAAAGTTTCTTAAAACATATTATGGCATAAGAAAATGAAAAGTGTTGTCAATCAAATAAAAAATAACGTAATTATAATTAAAATTTCATTAAAATATTTTAATATTTAATATTTTTCAAAAGTAACTTTAAAGCCTAATTAAGGTCATTTGCACTGTTTTACTGATTGAGGAAACTTACACTGTGGACAAAAGATTTAGGAAAGGCTGATTAGACAAACTAAGTATTGGATGGTAACTACAAGTTATACTGGGCTTCTTCAGGGAGGGGGTTGGAACTAGCTAAACTGACTCATTCACATGCATTAAATTTATTAGTGTTTTTCTAAACATACTTTTCTTAAGTGCCTAGAACTTTACACAGTATTGTACACACACTCATTAATTAGTCTACTGATTTGTCTTGCTTCCACCACGTCCTACACACTGTACTCTGGAACAGTTAACCTCCCCTATGGGGACCTGTAAGGTTTGCCTGGTAGAGCTTGTTGTGTGCATTCAGTAGACATTGTGTTCACCCCCACCCCCTTCTTCTAACTCCCCTTTTTCTCCCATTCAGAATCTGTTATTCCAAGCAGCGGCACCTTCCACGTGAAGCTGCCAAAGAAGCCAGGTGTGGAGCTGGGCATCACCATCAGCTGTGAGTGTTCGGTTCTCTCAACCTCCACACACATCAATACAGCGTTATCGCTGATCTGCACTGTGTATGTCTGGCCCCAGCATGTCGATTGTTTTGACACCCAAACACCAGAAACGTGCTGTAGTGCTTGGTGACAAAGTGCCCATTTAGCAGTCAATGGTTGTGTAAGCAAGGCCAGCAGAAACGTTAATAGGAGTGGCATTAGTAGGAGTAAGATTGCTGTAATCTTATTTAAAAATAGAGCATTCTGTGCTTTGCACTTGACTTAGATTACAGCGTAAGCAGAACGACTGTTTCTGAAGGGAAATGATAATGGCAATGTCTAGTACTCAGACCCAGCTCTTCACTGGCACACCATCAACTCATAGATTAGTCTGTTGCCCCAGCTTATGCTAAGCGGTCAGAGATAAAGAGAGAGAGATGATACAGAGCAATGCACTGACTCTTGTGCGGCTGTGCATCCTCCAAGTTTCTCACAGCCCCTTTGAGGTTTTAATTGATTTTAATTGCCTCTTTGCACACTGCTGTCCACAGAGGCTACGGATGAAAAGAACCAGTGGAGGGCAGTGCTGTAAGCAGGCAGCACGAAACGAAGCATTTGTCTCTGACAATTTCAGATACACAGCACAACCTTGGGCTCGCTCCAGCTTCTAGATCTTACTACCCCTCTCCATGCCTCCATATTTTTCTACGTGGCCGTGCCAGACTGACTCACTGAAATGGACTCCTACTACAGTCCACACTCGAGTTCATTAATGAACTACACAATCCACACTTCAATTTCCCTAGGTCGTAGATGCAGATGGTGCTAGGACATGAAGCAACCATTAAGAAAAATGATTTCTGCGCTAGATTGGAATTTAATGTGGTGACTGCAAAAGAGTCATTTCATCCTATTGTGTATCAAATTTATATATTTTTGTAAAAATCTAAAGCTGATTCACACTTCTGTGTAAATGAATCTGTGTCACACTGTTATGGGTAAACATGGTTTTTATTAGGCACGCCCGCTTACCCAGACTCATTGGTCATTTTTAGTAGGTACACAGAGAGGTGCAATTTGTAGGTTTACAATTACTGCCTGTTGCCCATTTGTTGCTCAGCCCCATCTACACTATCCATCTATGGAAAGGGATAGCCCTAGGACTGTTATTGACCAAAAAGTCCAATTTTAGCACAGTAGTGACGCTATTATAGCTGCGGAATGGAACTGTGTGTGGTGCTGGTGTGAGTATATCAGATTTTAAATTAACGTCATTGCTTATAAAAACTAAGAAAATCACGAACATCCAGCCGATAGTGGTCCTGTGGTCCATAGACTGTTTGCTGTTGAGGGGTTTGAGGATGACTAACACAAACTGTACATGTAAAAAGAACTACAGTCTCAAACTGTGCACTTACAAAGAATATAAACAAGGCTGGTGTTTCTCAGTAAAATGTTTATAGTGTGCATAGTTTAGTGGAATAAGCATGGTACTACCTTCCTACCTTCTCTATCATTCTATGCCGGGATCTGCCAGACTCTGCAGGAGATTATTGTTTGTGCTCATTTGTGTGCCTCTGTTTCTTTTCTTTTGCATCAACACTGTCTGCTTTCGCTGACTACTGATTCCCTACGGCTGCTGAAAAGCAGCCCTCATTTGTAGCCATAGATACCGGCTGATTCTCCGCTCTCTCTAGAGAGCATGCTCCATCTTCTCCTCCCTGTTCTTATCATTTGTTTATCATCGTTCTGACTTTCCAGAAGATCATTAAAGGCAGCGTTGCCTCCTAACGCAATTCATATTGTTCCTGTGGTTGCAGCCCTGTGCGTTGAGCTCTTGTGGCCTTAGCCAGCTGCTTCATCACTGGTCGTCTGCATTGTCAAGCCAAGATGATTCATTGCCTCAGCACACTGCAGTCTCGTCACATTCATTGTCTTCAGTGGTGAAGCAGTGCTTTCTTCTTCTCCCTCACAATTATTTATTATTTTTTATATGGCCCAGGTGACCTCCCGTAGCCAATCCCTGGCGAGTAATTACCTTCTTTTGGAGCATTTATCGCTTATCTACTGGAAGTTTTATTATGACCAGGCTGTGTGGTTTCTCAAAAGAGGCATTTATTAAGACCATCTGCACGTAAATTAATGAAACGAGGTTCTCCAAGGATCATGCTGAGATGCAAGGAAACTGAACTGTTTCCAACTTTGTAAAGTTTGTTGCTTTTAAAGTTGAAGTCTTTTTAATGAACAGCCTATGCTTCTGCTGCAACTTGCCTTAATACCTCTGCAGTCATTTATGTAAAATGCTTTCCTCTCCAAACTTCTGTCTGAATGAAGTCTCCCAAGCCCACACCACCCTTTCGGAGACATTAGGAAATCCATTAAGATTCCTCTGAGATCGCTAGCAGTTTTTTTTGTGCTGAATGGTAGGGGAGCTTTTGTTTTGAACTATGGAACAAGATGTTCTGGAAGAGGAGTTTAGAGGACCATCATAGCCCCTGATGTTGTGTAAGAAGTTATAAATGCAGTAAAGGAGGCCGTCCATTTTCCAGGGTACACCACTCTGCATGGCATGGAAGACTTTCCTCACTGCCTGTACTCCTCCTGCAGCAGGCTTATGGCCAACCAGCTGGGCTCCACATTGTTTGTGCATGCGGGGGTGTGGGTAAGATACAGAAAGAAGAAAGGAATAGTCGCCTGCACTGATGTTATTGTGTGCAACACGCTGAGGACACTGCAAGCACACCGCGAGGTTATGCTCTCACATTGCTACAAGTGGCACCTTATTTATGTGGGCTTTGCTCTCGTATCCTTTTGTGAAGTGCTTAACGGCCCCCTGCTTTGTATCTACCGAAGGGCCGTATTTCACCTGCACCCATAAAGCCAGACAGGGACAGCACCTGCAGACCTCTGGTTTTCTTCTCTTCAACAATGACATCAGACCGTACCATGCACATGGAGGAATCTTAATATGAGCTAAAGAGGAGCGCATAATACTGCAAAGAGTGTGTTTGAATTTCACATTTTAATTTATGTGACATTGGCGCAGCTGGGTGCAATCATGAGCGCTGCATGTTGTCCTAATATATCATGTTGGGTAATGTTGGAAGCCTGTGAAATACCACCCTGTACATCATCAGTGTTTTGCTCATTAAGCTGTCACAGAGCCCTTGGATGTCTACTTATAATTTCTGTCATTTATGTCATTTTGATAAACACGTATGTATTGCCTTAGCTCTTTTGGAAGAGATTTACTCAAGAGTTTGGAGTGTGTACTTGGAAATTTGTGCCTATTCAGTCAAAAGAAGATTATTGCGGTTAGGCACTGATGTTGAACAAGAAAGCCTGGCTCCCAGTCAACAATCCAGTTCATCCCAGAGTTTTCTATTGGCTTGAGTTCAGGGGTCTTTCAACTTGTCAAACCATGTTTTCATGGACCTTGCAAGGTGCAGTCATGCTGAATCAGGAAAGGACCTTCCCCAAACTTTTGCCACACACATATATTTGTCGGCATGCTTTGCAGCATTCCTTTCCAATGCTTGGCACTGCACATAGTGATCGTAGGCTTTTGTTCTGCTGCTTGACCATGCAAATGAATTTCATGAAAATCTCAGTGCACAGTTCTCATGCTGATATTACTTGCAGAAGCAGTTTGAAACTCTTTACTGAGTGATACTATGGAGGATAGATGATTTCTACAATGCTCTGTAGCTCCACTCTGTGAGTTTGCATGATGTGCAGCTTTGAGTCTGAGTCTGAGTCTTGATTCTAAACACTTCTATTTCACAAAATGAGAACATACATTTTACTAGGGCAGACCTAACAGGGCTCCTCAGAAGACCCCTTCTACTGCTAATGTTTGTCTGTGCACAGTGCATGGCTATGTGCTTGAGTCTATACACCTGTTGGCAAAGAATGTGTCTGAAACATTTGAACACCTGAAGTCGACCTTCTTTGGTTATGTAGTGTAAATAAATTACCTTTGCATTTTGATGAAAGGATGTCTGGGTTTTTTTTTCCATAAAACAAGTCTAGGGGGTGCTTAAAAAAATGGAATTACCATGAAGCACAGCACCAGACTGACCACTCTGTCCTTAACTACTAGCCGGTAAAACTACTTTAAACATGAATATTATCATTCCCATTATTGTGTGTAATATGTGTGAAGCAATAATGGCTATTGTCACAGCAAACCTTCATCACCTTATGATTTTTATCTGAATTTGCAGATCTGTTTTGTTGTTTTGAAGGCCCATTTAAAAATGCACATTCATTTATTTCTGGAGCATGCATGAAAAAAGCTGTTCAAGGAATGCTGGCTGTTTTTGCGATTCTGATGTAAATAGCTATTAGTATTTCATTGTTTTAATATTGTTTAATTCAGTGAACGATGCTGTCGAGTTTAGATTTTTGTGTATTTTCTTAAAGAGCAAAGCGCAAAACTACTGCAATCATAATTTATTGCTTCACATATCACCATGGTGACAGCTCATTTTATGTGAATATTTTAATCAAATCCTTATCTTATAAACATGGTTATGGTTTCTATAAAAGTATACAATCCAAACTTTAAACCAAAGTTTATTTCTTTTAATGAGCTATGAATGAAAAATTGTTCAACGAAATGTAGAAGAGGCGTATTTGCCTCGGCCAACATACCAGGGGAGCTGAGGGTACAATGGAAATTGTGAGTTTTGCATATTTGTTGCTCTGAGCCAAAGCCTCGCTTCCAGCACACTTTAAGCCTGGAAAACCTCATATAACTATGGTATGGACCACAGATCCAGCAGCAGCAAGGGGAACCCCATTTATTACTGTTAGGCCACATAGCAGGTGGAGTGAAGGAAGGTGACGATGACAAATCCGCTTTCCAGCAGGTGCCAGCCAATAAGCCCCCACCTGTCTTGTTAAGGCCCACCAAATGGGAAGCGGCCCCTGTAGTTAAAATTAATCTCTTGTGTTCTGTCTATTGTGATAAAAAGTCTATCCTTTCTCTCCATTACGACTGGGGGTGCCTGTAAATGATTAACACCTTGAGATTTTGTTTAGGTTTCCTGTTAGATTGGTGTGGTTTGTTCAAATGGAGTTGCACCACATGTCTTCTCATCAGTAAACCTATGATGGAGTTACTCAGAATGGCCAGAATTCATTTGTCTGGCCTGGTGGTGAATAAAAGGATGCACACTGATGTGCAGCTTCGGAAGGCAAACCCCATTCCTCTCTGTTATAAGCCTGTATGGTGGGGTGCCTTTCTAGTCATGGTGCACTGCAGTCTTCGGGTCCCAACAGAAAAAAAAGTAATTATCTTCTCTGTCTGAGTGGCCCAACAAACGTTTGCAGATTAAATTGTGGGATATACGGACCAGTCATTCTGAGCTTGTGCTTCCCTCACTTTGACAATTTGCTCTTGGAGAGTTGAACTTGTTGGAACCTAGCCGTCCCTGATTGACAAACCCTGAAGCAATTTCTTCCCCTTGCTCTCTATGGCTTGGGCTACCACTCTTATCTTCCACATCTTCCGAATCGAGATTGAATCATCAGCCTTTTCCAATTGAATCTCTCTGTCCTCCGCTATCTTCAGCCCAGCAACTAACTTTCGATGCCACCGGCTTTTTTTTACCACCTCCTGTGATGATAAAGGGTTTGTCGTCCTTCTTGTTCCTAAACCAGATCTGCATGTTGTAGCAGTTTAAGTAATGATCCTCCAGCAGTTTCTTTATGCCAGCTTCCTCGGGGGACAGGCTAGGTTCATTAGCCAGAAGACCCCAGGCTTATTCCTGCTGTTACCCTCACCCACCATCCCAGATTTGGTTATTCACTAGGGAAGTGTCCGCATGAGCTGTTCCGACATGGAGCTCTGACTTCAGTGTAGCTTCTCCGCAAGGCATTAAGACAAGGCATAGTCGCTTAATTTTAAAACTGAGGAAAGGAAACTGGTCCCCCAGTCCTGTGCGCAGTATTCTTGAAATGCCGAGCAACACAGAGCTTGCAAGATAAGCAAAAGGCAGATCAGTGCTCTTCTCATCAGCAGCACTCAGCAGGCACCGGTGGAAGAAGTCATGTGACCCCTTTTGGGGGCCTGTCTCCTGATGGAAAGTGGCAGCAGCTGGGGTGCTTGGGTTTGTTTACCGAACAGAAGCAGCACAGCGATCTCTTTGCTCCCCTTCTGTGAGTCAATCAGTGAGAAATGACTCACCATTTCTCCATGGAGCGCTCCCTGAGTGGAGGGCCCAGCGTGTGCCATGGGAATACGTCTGGCGAGAGTACGTCTAACGTCTTACGCTCTCTTTCAGCAGTTGGCTTTGAGACTACTTGTCAGCAGTTTTAGGACACTTAGTGTTTCAAATTGGTTTTAATACCAATAGGCATGTAACATTTAAGGCCCTGTTTACTTGTCAAACATAATCCTATCATGGTCACCCATGCAAAACATCAAGATTCTCCTTTTCAAATGTAGCTACTACATTCAGACACCTGTCAGGCCACTTTAACCCACATAATACTTAACCCTCTCACAAGTATATTCTCTAGTCTGGTCCCTAGGTAGTGTGGGTGGTATTCAAACACATTGTTAAAATGATCAGTGGTGAGGCCACAAAAGTCCGATTATTCATCCTGCGGCAAACACCATATTCCAAAGATACAAACACCTTGTTCCAAAGACACAGCCAAGGCATCTTGACATTTGCAGCACATTGCTGCTTTAATCATTCTATGTACCATTTCACTCAAACATAGATACTACTTGAAAACAAATATAGCTACTAACAAGCTGGACAGATGAATGATAACTTTAATGTTTGTCTAATTTACTTCTTACAATAGTGAATTTGTTGTCGGTGTAATAGAGCTAGTCATCCACTGTGTCTGTGTGTTAATTATCTGAAGCAAATCTCAGCTAAAAGTAGAGAAGTGGTGCTTTATTACAGTTGACGATGTGAGAAGCTGTACTGTTGAATCTGAGAACACTGTCCCCGTTTCCAAACGAAGGAAAGATTTTCTTTGCTTTTCCTAGTTGCAGGTTGAAAATTTCAGTCATGGCTGTGCCCGCAGTTTGCTTGTCTTGTTTGTCTCTTTAAAGTTATTTTAAAACACATTATATTTCTTGATTTCAGTGAACAGAAGATTTGCAAATCATGAAATGTCACCACTTTATTAAAATATGCAAACACTACCAAGAAAATAAACATTTCCACAGAACCCGTGGTGTGCTCTTGCTTGCATGTAGCCTGATGATCTGCTTAGGCTACCATTTCCTGTAGTAGCAGTGCCTGCAGTGCCTACGATAGCCTATCATGAACAAAGATTACATTCTAGGACCTCAGTTGACCATTGCAGACAGTCTGAACTTGCTCGTGTAATAGTAATGTAGGCTGAGTTTCTTGCTTTTGCAGTCTGCAGCATTCTCAGCATCTGAGGACAGACTCAAAAGTCAAGTTATGCACATTTGCTTGGTGGTCTCAACTGAAACACAAACATGAGATAAAAATCAAAGATGTCAATGCTTGAAGAATTGTCTACTGTTCATTAGTCTACCTGTGACAATGGGAGCTATACTGAAAGATGTGGGTGGAGCTCATGTGTCTGTAAATGTTGACAGGTTGACATCATTGCACTTATATAACACATGGTCCAAACACAAAGTGCAAACACTACCTTGGGATCAGGGCAATTAGATCCATACTCATACTGATCGCAAGAATGGTTACACTTGTCTTTTGAAAGTGTTTATGGACAACACCCAGAAATGAATAGTTTTTATGCCATATGCCATCAGTTTCTCATTAGATTTGTGTCAAGGATTTGAATAGAGCAAAAAATTGGGCAAATAAACCAGAGGCTTCTTGACTCCTAATGCAGAGAGGACAGAGGGAAAATTCAGAGAGGACAGAGAGAAAAGAGACAGCAAAATGGAGGGAGATGGCTGGCAAAGGAGAGCACAGAATGAAAAGAAAATGGAAGTACACCGATGAACCATCACATTAAACCACCAACAGGTGAAGTGAATAACATTGATTATCTCATTACAGTGGCACCTGTCAAGGGGTGGGATATATTAGACAGCAAGGGAACAGTCAGTTCTCAAAGATGATGTGTTGGAAGCTGGAAAAATACATCTGAGTGACTTTGACAAGGGCCAAATTGTGATGGCTAGCTGACTGGGTCAGAGCGTCTCCAAAACAGCAGGTTTTGTGGGATGTTCCCGGGATGCATTGGTCAGTACCTACAGTGGTCCAAGGAAGGACAATTGGTGAACTGGCAACAGGGTCATGGATTCCCAAGACTCACTGATGTGCAGGGATAGTGAAGGGCTAGCCCATCTGGTTCAGTCTCACGAGCTACTGTAGCACAAATTGCTGAAAAAGTTGATGCTGGCTAGGGTAGAAGTGTCAGAAAGCACAGTTCATCATAGAGTGCTCATGCTGACAGCATTCCACCACTGAAAGCAGCTTCAAGGGGGCAAATGAGTGTAGCATATCACATTTTTCATGAATCACGTATTCATGTGGACAGCCGATTGTGTTTGCCACATAAGCCCCTCATGTTAATAGTATTCTCTGTCAGTGGCCGCTCTCATCAGAATAATGTGTCCCAACACACTGCAAAACCTGTTCAGGAATGGTTTGAGGAACATGACAAAGTTGTTGACTTGGCTTCCAATTTATCAGATCTCAATCTGACTGAGTATCTTTGGGATGTACTGAACAAACTAGTCTGATCCATGAAGGCCTGACCTCGCGAGTTACGAGACTTTGCTGATAACGTTTTGGTGCCAGATGCACTTTTGCAGAATTTACCTCGAACTTAGATTTCTGACTGTACTAGTACCTTAAAATAATCCCAGATCCCACATTTGAAACCTCATCAAACCTTTGGGCCAAACAAGTTTCAGCATTTTCTTCACTAATACTGGCTATTCTTTTAGTATTTGTACTGTCAGATGTGGTTATTAAGGCAAAATTTACAGTACATGCCAAAGTGCACCCTTTGATTAACCTGAAGCTGAAAATTGAAGGTATAAACATTGTTTTTAGCAAATAGGTTTTTAATACCAAGGGTAGTTTGAATTACAAGAATGCAAGAGCAAGATGACTGTTGGTCCTCTGAAATAATGTGATATTTACAATACCAAAATAACCAGCAGAGGTATGTAACAGTAGCATGATCTCCTCAGGAGACATAATGAAAGAGAACATTCTCAGTTTTCAACTCTGGCTAGCCCTTTACTCAACAGATCTATTAATCCTTTTAAAAGGTATGCAGATGAGTGTGAAAGCAGTGCCTCCTGTGTAGCCACTGTGTGCACACACTGACGATGGCTAGCAGCAAATATATGACAGCCCTTAACTTTAACAATGAAAATGAAGGATTATTTTGAAAAATATGAAAGCAAAAAAACGGGTGTATTTTGATGTACAGTGTGTTAACAGAACAACAGTGTGTTAACAGAACAACACGCCTTTTCTTGCTTGGCTTGTTCATGGTTGTTTTGTTTTTGTCTCCCTCTCTCTCTCTTTCCTCGTTTACAGCTCCATCTAACAGGAAGCCAGGGGATTCTCTCATCATCTCTGACATTAAGAAGGGCAGTGTGGCACACAGGTAACACATTTCGTCGACTTTATTGCTGTAATTTGAGGGAAAACACCGCAGCCTGTGTATAAAAGTGACCCTGTAGTTAAACAATGCAGCTATATTTTCAGTCACACTGAAATTTGAGTACATTTGTGCGATTACATAAATGACCCACATTTTGCCATACTGCCCTAGACTCACACTGTGCTGCACACTATGCAGCCCCAAAATGTCATTAAAAAAATTTGGTTTAAACTATATTACAGTATATTACAATTTCTGCTACTTACACTTGTCATGGCTAAACCTGTTAGACCCCAGCACATTATCTGCTCTGCAGCGCAGCACACTGCTTTTTTTTTTTTTTTTAAACCATACAACCTACTCTGCTGCCAGCAGTAATCCAGTCACTGGAGCTTCCTGCCTGACCGCCTGTGTGATTTATCACAATGTTCTGCAATCCCCATTTTTCCACTGGTGCTAAATCAGTGCAGTCATTTGCACAGCTCTGCTTTTACAGGTCCATATATACACAGTATCGCTCAGTGCTCGTGTTCATCTACATGCAGGGCCATTAGATGGACATTGACATGTGGCCAGGAATCGGGTTTCCTGACACTTATTGTTTGGATGCCTTCAGGCTGTGCTTTTTACATTTCCCCGACATCGAAATCAGGCACATATAAATATCAGGAGACCCGATTCCTGGACACATGTCAACGTCCATGGACCACTGGTTCTTAGGTTGTAAGTTGTAAGGATCTACATTGAGTATAACTGCCTCTAATTTAAGCAGATAATCATTTGTTTTAGTCCTGGTTTCTCTGTTTTCCCTATTAAAGGCAGCAGTGATGTCATTGTGTACCCTCTGCAGGAATGTCACTTAGCTCTCCTCCTTTTTGATGGGGCATGACTCATCTGGCTAACTGAGAAATGTTGGTTTGTGAAAACCCCACGTTCCCTGAGACAGGTGCTAACAGGTGCAGTAATAATGCTGAGTGACGTTTGTTTTATTTCAGCTCAGTTTTCAGTTATAAGCTCTCCTCTGTCTTGGGTAGGCCTAGTGCTTGCAGCTGAAGATAACATTATTTCGAAGCAACCACTAAGAGTGAAAACTAGAACAGTAGTTTGATGTATAAATAGCTATTTTTAAGAATTGTAACTTTGCAAAGACTGTGCTGTTGTAGTATTAATCTCCGTAGCTATTTCCAGCATTCATTAGCATATTGTTATCTTGAGGTTATGATTCTCTACAGACTTTGCTGAGATCAAGTTTGCTTGTTAGGTAATCTTATGAGGATATAATACTAGCACCATCTAATTTCTGCCTCCCTGACAGTCGAGAGTAATGCTTATGTGCACACTGAGCTACGGTGATGCTCTCTGTTTGGCCTGGGACAGGGCTGTCCTAATCTGCAGTGCAAGTGCCGGAGCATACGAGCGGGATCGAATGGCGGAGTGATTTAATTAAACGCGGCAAAGTGGAAAACGGAGCACCGAGCTGTTGGTTGCATCCAAGCACCGATTCACCGATCCAGAAGGGTTATCCTGCACGCAAATGTTGATTAAAGACTCGTGGTTCGAGTTGGTGGTGCTGGGCTGAGTGTGGAGGAGGTTTACCTTTGTGTCGAGCGCCCCTCTACCCCCCCCCAGCTGTGTGCGGGCACTTGTGAATCCTCACTAATTGCTCCACATTCAGCAGAGATGCTCTAATTTGCTGGGTTGTTATGTAATGCCACATGTGTTTGCCTGATAATGATGTGCGAACGAGAGGAAACTGGGTTAGATTCTCATGTGGAAGTAACATTTTTATTTAATGTGACAGAAACCCCAGTGTTGTGATTATGTGGCCGTTTGGCTTTGCCTTCGCCAACTACGCACCTCGTTTCTGTATGATTCAGGTCGCGCCGTCCTGCTGCTCAACGGACCAATTGAGAGAACATTAGGATCTGTCTGAAAGCAGCCAGGCTTATAAGTTAAAATGCCGCATGGTGTGAATGCAGGGCAGTGGCACTTACCTGCTTGGTTATAAAGGGAAGTCCTCGACTCAGAAATCTGCCTCAGTCCCATGGACTGCTCCAGCCTGCCTGCCACAGCCAATCCTGTGAATAATGGATGCGTTCGCTGGCTGATCGCCTGTTCTGACAAAAACTGCAGGGAGGAGGGCTGCACAAAGCAATATTCCATAAACATTTACAGATGGATGCTAAATGTGGTCTTTTAAAAATGTGTAGACGGCATTTGCATGCGTGTCTGAGAGAGACAGACATTTCTATTTACATGTATTCATTAAGCAGATGTTCTTGCCCTGAGTGAATTACAAAATGTGCAAAAGGTGCCAAACTAATGCAAAGTACATGGAGAATTTGTATGAATCTGAAGTTCTATGACCTAAATTATGAATAGCCCTGTTGTAGCTTGATCTAGCTGAAAGAATAAAAATGTAGACCTTTAGGGCAATTTACAAGTGTAGCCTTTGTCAAAGCACATAGCCTTCTAGTTGTACACGTTGAAGATATCGTGGTTTCAGGACAAAATCTTGTATCTCCATTTCTGTAGTTTTAAAATTTTATTTAAAAACATAAAGAAAGAAATCTCCTCATAATTAATAGACCAATAGAAACAGTCCAAAATGACTGAAAACAATCCCTAAATGACTCCATTAAAGGTTCATTTTTTTCTGTTAAGTTACCATTTGGGACAAACAAGGTTTTAGCTCAACAGTGACAATATTCTGATATATACCGGTAATGATAACAACTGTTTAACTATGCGAGTTAACCTCCTTGGTGCATGTCGTTACCCGTGTGGTTGATGTCGTCTTGCTCAGAACGGGGACTCTGGAGCTGGGGGATAAGCTTTTGGCCATAGACAACATCCGCCTGGACAACTGCTCCATGGAAGACGCCGTGCAGATCCTACAGCAGTGTGAGGACCTGGTCAAGCTCAAGATCCGCAAGGACGAGGACAACTCAGGTACCCCTGGGTCTCTCAACACACCCGCACACACATTCCCTAGACAGTCCCTATCTAAGGAATGTGTTCAGAGAAAGGTGAAATAGTGTCCTCAAAAAAAGCAGTTTGAAGTGGGATTTAACAGGGGGCAATAAAGCAGCACCGGAAAAACAGCAGTGCCACACACACACACACACACACACACACACACACACACACACACACACACGAAGAGGCAAGAAATAAAGGAATAACAAGCTGACTTGTTGCTTACAACTTTCCATAATTGGCCCAAATCTGTCCTTTTCATGATACATGCTGTTGTCCTAGAAGCACTGACGACAGCAGTGATGCACTGAGAAACCATACAGTCATGTTATCTCAACAAAGAGAATATATCAGCATTGTCCTCCCCCTAAGTGGGATGATGCTTATTTCTGATTGACAAATGCTTATCTGCTTGAGTCTATGACGAATACCAACACAGAAAAAGGAATAAAAATCATCCTGAAGGAGAGCAGCCGTATTTAAACCAGTGTTATTTGGATGGCTTTTCCAGCTTCTACCTAGCAATGTGGGTTTATAGATCCAGCTGTTGTCCATTCCTCCAGTGCTCATGCTGTGTTTTTGACCCTGCCTTGCCCCCCCGCTCACACTGTGTCTGCTGCAGTGCAGCAAGTTCCCAGCCTCCCTCCATTCTTCCCTAATCCCTCGTACTGTTACCATTGCGCACAAAGAGGAAAATGAGTTTAATCAGTCCAGTTAAACGCTCGCTTGCTTCAATTAGCCAATTAGAACTCCCCCGAGTGCTTTCTCGCTGGCTGGGTAGCAGAGGTGCATTGAGCTCACAGTAGGGTTCTATTCTTCCATCAGTTCCTACCTTCACACAAAGGCTACACCACCAATCGGACCATTTCAGAGCTTATTGATATAGAGTTGAAAGGAAAGGTGAAGATGTGTATTGGAGTTAAGACGTGAGCTATTTAGACTTAGATGTAGTAACTAAATATAACAAAACATAAAAAGCATAACTTGATTAATGCCGTCCTCACCGAATGTCTACCTGTTAATATTCTGATACATGATCTTAGATCCATTACTAACGACCTTCTGTACATAATTAAAAAAAAATAGAAGGGTCTTTTGAAAGGATTTTTTGTTATTATACTACCAAACAGTGGAGCTCAATCTCAGTCTATTATTAGGTGCTTAAATGTAAAAGTACGGCACTTTTACCTGAAAATATCTGAAGACAAAATGCACTTTAATGTAGCCTTTAATTAAAAATCCATCTTTCCGTTTGAATTTATCATTTTCAATATAATCTATGGTTTTGCCTCAGATGATTGTAAAGGATACTTTTCATGTAACTTTGATGTATGTATTAATTAATTTATTTACTTTACAACTGTAACGATTAGAAGAAAAACACTGAACTTTTGACTCGGAACGCAAAAGGCTCAGTACATCAAGCTCCCAGTAAGTTTTTTCTACATGGGTGATGGTATTGCAGAGCTTCTGCATTTTAAAGCATTTTCACTATTGTCCGATCAGGCAACAATCAGAGCTTGTATAGAACATGTTCAGAGATGACCTTTGACCAGAAGGTTTCTTTGCTTATTTTCCTGTAGTCTAGAAATCATCAAATGTTTTGATGATTAAAAACTAGCGTGCCATGTGTATAATGAAAAAATAAAATATAATACTTAACATATTAAATATAACATAAGCTTATATTTATCTTCCTAAACCTTTATCAGGCCCGTAGCCAGCCTAGTGCAAGGGGGGGGGTTCTTTTGTATAAAAAAAGTGGACCTTTTGTATTTTCACACTTATTTTGTATTTCATTATGAGATTTAAATACTTCATTTTGGTGACTTTTTTTGCAATAATTTGTGCTGGATATCTTAATCTGTCTGCTCGTATCATAATGTGCACACTTTTGAAGCACTAAAAAATATTTACGACAATGTTGTCAAATTGGCAACAGGCAGACGCGAACTCGGGTCGTTTGCGTCAAAAAACGCTCGCTAGTCGCTTTACTGCTTACGCCACCGGAAGCGCGTTATAATAACTGTCTTTTGTAGTGTTGTCAGGTTACTGGATAGAGGCAATAAAAGGCACGATACTACAGAAAATGGCATATACTGCAGTAATTTTTTGGGGGGAGGACCCACCCACGTTTATTTTGCTTCCAACGCCCCTGGTGCGGACTGTGGGGTTGACGATTACCAGTAGCTAACGAACCACCCGAACAACCCCTGGCTACGGGCCTGTTTATTAGTATAGATAGCAAACTGCTTTACAGTAAGCGTTTCTTAAAGAACTATCCATTGAAAGATTTTTTAAAGATCTCAGAACGGTTCTTCTGTGGCAGCACTTCAGATAACCAGTTTTGGCACCATTAATTCTGAGAGGTAGGTCATCTCTCCTCTACCATCATCCCTTCAAAACGTTATCAGCAGAATGGTAGTGCTGATGAGGCCCTAACACCATCCGTGAACGTGTACTTCTCACCTTTATGGGCAGAGCGTGCCCTGCTGCTGTTTTTCTGAGCTCAGCAGCAGAGTCAAAGTCCGAAGGTGCTGTGAGATTTCTCTGCCTCATTAGTATGTGTGAGGCTGGTTGATGACTGCCTCTGACTAGAGATAACTGACTTGTGGGGGAATCTACAAGCACTCTGCCTCTCTCGCTCTCTCTCTCTCTCTCTTTCTCTCTCTCTCTCTCTCTCTCTCTCTCTCTTTCTCGCTTGCTCTCTCTCTCTCTCTCTCTCTCTCTCTCTCTCTGTTTTTCTCTGTCTCTCTCTCTTTCACTCTCTCTATCTCTCTCTCTCTCTCCCTCTCTTGCTTTCTCTCTCTCTCTTGCTCTCTCTGTCTTTCTCCCCCCCCACCCCCCACC
>JBBPCX010000135.1:23157550-23169953 GCA_037974365.1 Hydrocynus forskahlii | reverse complement strand
CTCTCTCTCTCTCGCTTTCGCTCTCGCTCTCTCTCTCTCTCGCTCTTATACATTCACAGGTGTGTGTGTGTGTGTATATTCATATATACACACACACACACACATACACATAATTTGTCCCTGGCCAAATTACATCTAAGTGAAAATACATAGGAAATACAATCTCAGTGCATTTATTTTTTATTTGTTCATTTTAACATAGTGGGAAAAACTAAAACATTCATTGTGGCTTGTGTAGACATTACACCACATTTTATATTATATATGTTTTATTTTTTCCCATTATCCTATGCTTAGCAATTTTTTCTTAAATTGTGTTAAATATGTAAAACAAATTGAATTAAATATGTAGGGTTAAGCACCGAGTATTTGATGCAGATTGCCATGCAAAGCCTTTCCCTGCGATGTATAGTAGTCACATTCTTCCACATGAACAGATTCCTTCACAGAAATAAGCTGCACAGATGGATACTTTATATTTGTTAGGCAAACTGATCACAGACCTGAAGCTGCAAAGATAATTAATTGGCAGTAGTGAATGAAGCTTGATGACTTGATTGCTGGTTTATGATCAGAATTATCTGCTCAAGATGTTAAAAGAGAAGTGAAGGGTCCAGAGGTGTGCTGCGCAGAGTTAGAATGCATTTTGCAGGATGCACTCTTGAAGTTAACATAATTTCCGGAAATGATCTGAGGTGTATAAATTGGACTTGGCATCTGGGTTTATGCATAAATCACACATTCCTCTGAGAGTATCTAATGGTGATTTTTCAAAAGTCTCAGAACATTAACAGCAGCACCAGAGGAACAGTGATGAGTTTGTAGTGTGTTATGAAACGCAGCAATTTGACACATACTTTGTTGAGAGAACCGTGTTTCTCCTTGCTTGGCCTTAGTGTGTTATAAATCTGCTCCGTTTCAGACTGCAGGAAAGATGTATGTGATGTAATGGTTTGGCCATTGAGGACTCGGAAGTGATACAACCTCTAAAATAGTGTTTTACACTTACCCTGTGTACTTAGTTTTTTCTCCTCTGTGCAGTTTTCTCCATTTCCATAAGGGCTTCCACTGTTCTAAATCTTAACCACAGTCAAAATGAAGAATGGTAGTGTAAGATTCTGTAAAGAATAGTCAAGCGAATGATTCATCACTTCATAGCCTTGGCATCAAAGCTCTTGAATTAGTAAGGAAGGAGAATTTATGGTGACATCTCCACACGTTAAAGGCTTATTCTGTTTGAAAACCCCAAAAGTAGGTCAATTTGAGAAGATGCAACCACTGTAGAATGAAGCCACTTGCTTTTCTGCATTCTGCATAAGAAGCCCCACTGCAACCCGCATCTAGAAAACCTCCCAGATGAAGGCCAAGCCATTAAAGGACTGTTTTAAAGCAATTCTAATGGCTTTGCTGTGCAGCGAGACACAGAGTTCTAAATCGGTTATGTAGTCTCTGAGCTGTGGTGGCTGAGTGCTGCACTGGGCTACTGTTTATGGCTGAGGTTGCTTTAAAAGCAGTGGTCATCAACCCTCATCTTAGAGATATACCTTCCTGCAGAGTCTCCAGCAGTAAACTGCCACACTTTCTTCAGCTAAGTATCGTCTTAAGAAGTCCTCAACTGGCTGAATCAGGTGTGCAAGTGTTGGGTGAGGAGAGGAAGCAAGGTTTGGTGCAATTGGATGGTGCTCTTAAACCGAGGATTTTCTGAGATTAGCATGAGGACATTGCACTTAAGTGACTGAGAAAATCATTTGAGTGCAACATCTAAATGATTTACACTAAATAAGCTGAAAACTTGAAATGTTCCCCTGTAGGTTCATTGCAGTAACACATTCAGATACTACGTGAACACATTAAAGCGAACTACTGATGCCTATAGTGAGGGAGGTTATCCGTCCGTTACTGCTAATATACATGTTAAATTTACCACACAACTGATACTAATGACCAGTTAATTTTCCCAGTCAAAACAAACTGAACAGGACCAATGATTTAAAGAAAGAAAACTATGTAGATTTGAAATGTTTTGTCCCAGAATTGCTTAGGATGATGACATTTTCGGGTAGCAAAATACCACAAGATAGAAGAAGAGGTTAGGTGCCATATTTGACAAGGTTAGCCAAGTGCACCATTAATGTTGCAGGAATGTGTATCTCCAGAAAGCACTTTTTTTAAAGCAGATGTATTTACATGACCCTTTTTATTGAAGCTGCCTCTCCATTACCTGCAGAACCGCCACGCTGCCCACTGGCCTTATCTCAGACAGCAGGTGAGGCTAGGTGCTACGTGCGCCTTCCAGTGTCTGCACTGCTTCCCAAATGGCCCCTCACCCCATGCCTCCACTTACCCACGGGCATCACCGCCCGGCATAACGTCACCATCTGTGTGTGTCCAGCCACACCAGACAGTGTGTCTCTTGTGTTTATCTCCAGCCCTGCCTCCACCGCCAGTGCCTGCCCCATTGGTCGTCTTCAGCACTTCAGCATTCATTACTGTGGTGCCTGCCTGCTCATTGGCTTCTGTGGTGAAGGGGTGAGCAGACCATTGATTCTCCTTTGCTTGTCTTTGACAGGTTCACCGTGGGCCATGACGGGACAGAGCCTGACCAGGAGGAGAACTTCTGGTCACAGGCATTGGAGGATCTGGAGACATGTGGACAGTCAGGGATCCTCCGGGAACTTGAGGTAACAACACACTTACCTAATCTGAAAAGAGACATAATTCTTTCATCATCTAGCATCTTGTCCTTTAACAAAAATAAGGATGAGAAACCACTGCTATCCGTCATGTCCACCCACATTTTCCTGTAAAAGTGGTTGCTGACCCTGGTCCTGGAGGCCCCATGTGTGTATTCCTGCTCTAACACACACACTTCAACTGAGCTGATATCATTTCACCTTGGCAAGTGTTATAACGCTTGCTTGAATAATCCTTTATACATGTTAATGTAGTTTTATGTCAGTTGTCATGAAAGGTTTTTGCCGATGTTATGTAGCCTTATAAATGCTGCTTCAAGTTAGGTGTTACCACGCTAAGTCACTATATTTCCATATAAGATTACAGGAAATGTCTTTTAAATGATTTATAATAGGACCTGTCATTGGCATGTCTAGATTTGTAACCAGGGAATGTAGTATTTAATTGTCTTAACTGTTTTGGACAGTCTTGTCTAAATTAGACAAGAGGACTGATAGTTGGTACAGACACATTAATATGAAAAACATGGATAAACATAAACCCACATCTATTAGCTCAATGAAAACAACATTGACAGAGAAAAGAAATGCCAGAAAAGTGGCTCTTTTTCCGTAAGCCAGGGAACATTAGCAGCAGAATGATACAAGAGAGCATAGAGCTGCGGTTAGTCCAATCGTGTGTGCGTGTGTGTGCAGGTAAGGAGTGAATATTTGTATGTGCATATAGAGAAAAGAAGGGCATTCCAGTGCCAGGGGCAGAAGATTAATGTATTCCTGCTCTAGGAGTCTTACTAATGAGCTGTTTAGTTGGATCACATGAGTTGGAGGAACCACCATATAGGGGACCAGGGTTGGCAACCCTCACTCTATATACACCCCCAACATCCGACCCCCGTCTATACACGCAAGACGTCACACATTTAGTTTTGTGTAACTACTCCTTCTCTTTCCAGGACAAGCCAGACAGGCTTCTGACTAAGAGAAACCTGGCCATCTTGGTACCCCTTTCCTTTTTTGGGCTTTCTCTCTGCTTGTAGCGCTGTAGCACCCTGGTGCTCTCCCTGTGCTGCTGGGCTCAGTGTTTCATGCTGGGGGCCTGCTAGGGTGGGGGGATGGGAGATCTCACACACAACTACACACAACATCCTAGGGGTGCATTCAAAAGATAGGAGGAACTAATAAACACTGAAGAACTCAAACTGAGAGCTACTACTACATCAGCTGTCAGAGCTCGCAGTATATGCTGTTTCTTATTCCAGTCAGCCTCTTAGCAATATGAAACGGTGGATATGCTTTCGCTCTCATATCACGTCGAAATCAACATTCTGTGAGACTAATTCTGAAGAGCATTTTCCGAATACCGATGGGTTTGACCTAAGATCTAATTTCCCAGGTATTTCTAAGCTTGCTACACTGGCCTGTTTAGAGGTCAGTCGGAGCTACACTGAACTTGTGACATTAAAATGATAAGGCTGTGAAATCCCTGAGGGATCTCAGAGTAAACTGAATGTACCCTTGGGCTCCGATTTGTCTTGATGAATTATTAGCTTTTGTTAAGCATCTCTAGCGTGTTTACAAAAGAGAAGGGGAAAGAAAACACCACTTATGAGGGCAAAATCATTTGTTACCTGGATTTGACAGGATATGTTTTTGTGTAGAGATGCATGACTACATGTTGTCGTTGCGATAAAAAACACATGCATCACCTTGGTGAGATGGATAGTTCAGTTTGCACTGACATCCATCACTAACCTGGAAAACAGTTTAGTACAGTTTGGGTGAGAATCACTCAGAACTGTCCAGTGATGCAGGACTGGAGAAATGGGCATGATGTGGGTTCATGCAAAGCATGATGGGAGAGCCACTGCAAGGCTTTTTGTTCGTCTTTTTTTTTTTTTCTTTCAGTCTTGTGTAACCATGTCTTCCTAAAGGCTCTCTAATGTCTGAGGGATGTTCTCGCTTCAACGACACCATTAAACATCTCAAATGACCGAAATGCATCCAAGTTGTAAAACTGTGTGTGATTAGCTGTTGCCATGGCTCGCCATGGTGGAAATCTTAAAAACTGTATTGTACTAGGTGTTCATCTTATGTCTGCTACTGTGCATGTTGACTAGAGTGTTTGTGCATCAGTCTTTTGATGAAATGAGGAATGATGATGATGAAGCAAGTAGGGGGTTTAATCTGTGTCTGCTATCATTTTTTTGTGTTTGTCTCCCCAAAAAAGTGATTTTGTGAAAAGAGAGGTAGATGATACAGTAATCCATCATACCTGTGTGTGTGTGTGTGTGTGTGTGTGTGTGTGTGTGTGTGTGTGTGTGTGTGTAATAACATTTATCTCATATAATCAACATGCAGATATGCATACTGACTGAGCAATGCAAAATCAAGCAGCATGTACTGTTCACTTTGCCTTAATGAGCTTTTCTGAACTGCTCTGTTTTTGTACATCCCCCCTCTTCTGCTGCACTGCAGGCCACCATTATGTCTGGGAGCACGCTCAGTCTGAACCACGACCCTGCGCCCACACGGAGCCACCTGGGCAGGCAGGCCAGCTTCCAGGAGCGCAGCAGCAACAGGCCTCAGTACACGCAGGCCAACCGCAGCAACACACTGCCGAGTGACGGCGGCCGCAAGGCCTTCGCCATGAGGAAGAAGCAGGAGATCAAGGATGTGTCGCCAAACCCTGTGGAGCTACATAAGGTAGGCATACCTGTTAATGCAACTTGACTGACATACCACTGACCACGGAAAGTAAATTCATGAGATGAAAAGCATCTCATGATCCTCAGTCACTCATGCACTTTCAGAAGACTGAAGATTCTCCACAAGGGGGAGCCATTAGCACTCACCTTTAGCCATTAGCGCTTTTGTATGCATTACTGAACGGAGGAAACTGGATCACAAATGCACAAATGTGTCAGCCATCCTTTCTGAGGTGCTTATCCTAACCAGGGTTGCAGGAGCCTTTCCCAGAAGTCACAGGGCTAAAGACAGAGAGATGACAAGTGCACATATAATTGCATTCAAAGATGTGTTCGACAGTGACTATTTACTGACATTGCAATTATAGGTTGAGTCACAGTAATGATACTTCACCGTAGTTGTGGAGATGACCACAGGCAACAAAGGGCAGTTAAAGAGTGTTTTGCATCTTTGAGACTGTGGTCATCTGTTTTGTTTTAAATTCAGTCTCTAAGATGGTGGTTTGTACTGACGGCCCAGTTGAAAGATCAGTGCCATTTGTTATCAGACAAGCTGAAGCTGAATGCATGCCTGACCCATGTCTTCTTACAATAGGTGAGTCTCTTCAAAGAGTCGGACCTGGATGACTTTGGCTTCAGTGTTTCTGATGGGCTTCTAGAGAAAGGCGTGTATGTCAACAACATCCGTCCAGGTGGCCCTGCAGAAGTGGGGGGCTTGAAGCCCTACGACAGACTGCTACAGGTATGCCTTCAATGTACACCAGTGTTTCCTGACCCTGGTCCAGGATGCCCCCTGCTCTGCATATTATAGCATCTTTCCTGCTCCCAACATACCTAATCCAATGAATCAGTGGAGTAACACTCCTTGCTGAGCTGGAAGTGTGTTTTAAAGTAGGGAAAGCACATCTGTAGGGCAGGGGGCCTCCGGGACCAGCGTTGGGAACCACTGTCCTTCACAGTACAATGGAAGTGTTATGGATCCAGCATGCAGCACTATTAACTTAAGTCGTTTTTACAAAATACACTTCAGCTTTTTTACACTTCATGTTTTTTACCTATAAAATATTTGGGAATTGTGTTAGGTCTTATTGATACATCAAGTTTACCAAGATTTCAAACGGCATGTGTGAAAGTGACACAGCTCTCTGTGTCTGTGTCTCTTTCTCACTTGATCTGTGCTCTAATCTAATTCCAAACACATTCATTAACAAAACAGAAAACAATGCAGAGAACTTCAGCTTATTTGCATAAAACATCAAAAGACCAACCAACTGGGAAAAAAATGCAGGAAAACAGATATTCCCATCTAGCCTGAGGTCTCATTAGCTTAAGGGTGTGATCTCCCTTCTCTTTTCAATAATTGAAAAAATCAAGTCTCTTAAACGGTATCTTTTAGTATATCAGAACAGCTTTCACATATTTGTAAATGTTATCCTGCATCCTGCAGGTTACTGTGGTCAAACATGAATAGGTACCCTGTGAAGTGTGTGTTTTTTAAAGATATCTACAAGGTTAAAGTTTCATTAACTTATGTTTTTTCCTTTCATGTAAAATAAAGATTTTTACAACAACATCACACCTGTAAATCTGTGTAACTACACAGAACTTTTATAACCTTACAGTGTTGATGATGTTTAATGCAAAGCTTGTTTTTTTCTGATGTTCCCGTTACAGATCAACCATGTCCGGACCAGGGACTTCGACTGCTGCTTGGTAGTTCCTCTCATTGCAGAGTCTGGGAACAAACTGGACCTGGTCATAAGCCGGAACCCGGTGTCCATGCCTCCCTCAGAACTGAGCCAGCTGCCCAATGAGGAGCCAGCAAGCTGGACTGACCCTGCTGAGCCCCTCCCACAGCTGGCAGCTGGACAGGAGGCAGGCCAGCACAACTCGGTGCTGGCAGGGGTAGACGACAGAGACCCCAACAAGACCTTATAGCAGAGCCTACCGTCCTCGGCACTGGCAGACGAGTGCTCCTCATGGTGCTATCTGAACCCCTCTCGACTCGCCCCCCCCGGTGGGAGTGAGCGGGAGTTTGTCCGTGATATAGCACACCCAGTCTCTTCCCTGAGCCAGAGCATGAGCCACACTGACTGAGAGAGATGTCCTCTCCACGCCTGCTGAGTGCATTTTTACTCGCATAAAAAATGACACTAACTATGGAGGAAGACCGTACTGACCTCTTGGAATACTGAACTGAAAAGATTATGAGGAAACAAAAAAAAAAATCGAAACAGTGCCATCCCTTGTTTTTATTGCCAATAAACAACAAAAGTAGTTTTAACGAAAAACACACAAGCAGAAGAAGCAAAAGGAGACTTTGAGACGTTTACACGTGTTGTTGGACTGGCCTCTCTGTCTGTATGTGTGTACGTATGTGTGTGTGTGTTGTTTGGGAATGCTTCCAATGTGAGCATTCTGTGTATGTGTGTAAGCATAAAGACATTCTTATTAGGCCAGAGCAATTCTCCACAACCTTTTTTTGCAAAAAGCCCCCTGTCCTGACCTCAGCTGTCCACCCTGTACCCTGGAAGCGGCTCCTCCAGTCCCATTCTTTTGTAGTGCTGAATCCCACATGTGTGTATAGTGGACACCCCTGTTAAATCCTCACAAGCAATGCCAAGGTCTGAGTTCCCTGCCTCGCTCACTCAGTGGGAACAGAGTTTGGCACAAGTTCAGCAAAGTGAATCTGATTCCCCCCCAAAAAAAGCAAGTGAGCCATCCTGAGTGGGTCGGGTAGTATAATGCATGAGACCTTTTTCTGAACTACTTTGTAACGGTAGATGTACTATTGTACAAAAAAGAGAACTTGGCTACATGTAGTTGAAAAAAGAAAAAAAAACTTTGAATAACACCAAGGCCATCATTTTATTCCAGGTGTCGCTTGCCGGTATAAATACTACTCTAACTGTTTGGACTTTATGTCATATTGAATCAAGAGGAATTGTTACACCGTTAAATTAAAGGGGCGGTACCTAAGGCACCTTATCTTAGAACTGGATAGATTTCTATTTTTATTAGTAGAGGCACCTGATTTCTAAAGGAGCAATGATGAGTGAAATGTATGTAATGTGAGAGATGGGTTAGGATTCCAGTAAGCAATCGTTGTTGCCTTGCCCTCATGAGAAGCTGCTCGTGTGCAGATTGAGAAAAACATTGTGATACAGATGATTTATTTTGGTTTGAAAGAGGTTTTGGTGTAAGCAGTAGGTCTAGTTAAACCCCCAGGCATGTGTCCCATTTTGGGGGAAGTCGATTGCTAGCACAAAAAGCAAAGACCAAATAACCACTCCAAACTGTCCCAAATCAGCATCCTCGATTTAGAGAATGGGACTGACAGGCCGGTCTCACGTCAGCCACATTCGTTGAAGGGTAGAACACTGCACAGCGAGAATAATGCAGAAATCAAACTGGGAAATCAGGGGTTCCAGCCACTGCTTGCTTGTAGCTGACAAGATCTTCGCTCTTCCTTGACCTTAAGCAGCTGTCTTAGTAACATCACAAAAAAATAAACAAGGATTTTAAAAATGTCAAGCATGAGGTTGTCGAGACACAAGAGGCTCAAAACAACTTCTAGTCTATACTCCGCCCCTTGTTTAAGTAAATATGAACTTATACTAATCTACTGTATGTGGTAATGGTATGGTTTTGTATGTTTAATTCAATTTTTATTTCAGAGGGTGTACAAATTATTTGTAAAGAGAAAAAAAAAAGACAACGGCACTTGTGTTAAATCATGTGAAAATGGGGTTTGTCAGGTTCTACCACATGCGGTAGTGCATCAAGGAAGCATACTTCACACTAAAAAAAACTGTAGCTCTGTTCAGAAGAAAAAAAAGGTAGAGAAGAAAAAAAAAAAGAGTCCATAAGCAAGCTGCCTATGGCGACGCATACCTTCACCCACCTGTGTGTGTAAAATTGTGGCTTTTGATGAGTGATGTTACCCTTGTTGTCCGTGCTCACATGCCCTGTCTACTCACTATTTAAAATGGCACGTAGCGGTCCAATCTAATTACTGATCATAACGCCATCGAAAGGGGGACACTCACGTGGGATATCTTTGCAGAAACTGTTTTATCCGACTGTGTTGTTTTCGTTTGTTGTCTATGGTTCCTTCAGGTAACGGGTTCATCCCCCAGACTCATGCACTGGATTTGAGATGTTCTCAAATGTCACTGTTAAGCATATTTTGACATGCTGACATGTCGCTTATTGGATTCTGACTGTCAAGGCCTGATTCAAGAGAGCGTTTTCACTGTAAGCGTTGTGGCGTCCGATACACGGCTTTTTTACCCCCATGAATTCAGTTTAACATCACTGTACTTCTGCAAACAACGTGTAGTCACACGCAAACCTTTGAACTTCATTTTTTGTTGTTGTCGATGCAGTTTCTCCTTTTTATGTTCCTTTTATGGAATCATCTAAGTGGATTTAAGCACTGCCAATTAAAATAGTGGGTATCCATTTTCAGTGTATGATGAATTAATGAATCAATTCCACAGTTATGTCCCTGAAATATTGTATTTTTATTTCTAATGGACAGGTATTATGAGCTGTAAAGTATTTTTGTACAAATTTAATACTTTGTTAGCATGATATTTATCGTCTATGTATAACTTTGGGGATTCCTACAGCTGTAAACCTTTGTATGGCCAACAAAAAGAGAAACAATAAAAAAAATAATAAACAGAGTGGACAAATCATGTTGATGTCATCTGTTTTGCATTCAAATGCGGCGTGATATCTACTAACTCAACTTTACACCTCTGTACTGACCTGCCTTTTAGGCTGTTCGGCTTTGCTTTCTTCGGATGAAGCTTCTTGTCTAGGGTGGAGTGTTGTGGCGAAGACTACAAATAAATAAAGGAGCCTCTGGATCTTGAGCACCACCTGCAGTCGGTAACGCTTTCTTTTACAGTCCTTTAAGTTCTAAACAAACTAAGCTAGTAGTACATCTTAAAATGCCGGATGCTTGCATAATTATTTGGCATAACAAGGACACAAAGGCAGTTTTAAACAAAGGCAGTAAATGGCATAGCAAGTAGAATTGTGCATGGACAGAATGTGGTAAAAACGCAGTACAAAAAAGACCCAAGTGTCTTTGATAGCATGTACTTGAAGATGTATTTTGATCTGGACTGTAAAAAAGAAATGATTATGTTTTACTGGGTTTTTACTATTTACTTTCCTTCAAAAAATTGGATTTTGCAGTAAAAATGAGTGTGTGTTTCTACTTACCACCTTGTCACTGTATAGAATTATCTCATTATCAAATTTTATTCTAAGCTTTATCGGCTTACTAAAACCTGTTAACTTTTTCTGTATAATTTAATAAATCTTGGTATTGAATATATATATATATATTGTGTATGTGTGTGTGTGTGTATATATCTATATATATATATATATATATATATATATGTGTGTGTGTGTGTGTGTGTGTGTGTGTATATATATGTGTGTATATATGTATATATATCTGTGTGTATGTATATATACATACATATATATATATATATATATACATGTATGTGTATAAAGTACTTGGGTATATAAAGTACTTTATTACACAGACTTTGTACCCCCCACCTAGTTATTAGCTAGAACCTGGGCTGTTTAGTTAAGTTGTCTTTAAACTCCCCACTATGTTACTCAAAATAATGACTTGATAATTACTTCACAATTACTTAGTACTCTGGGGTTTGTACCTCATATTTACCCAATTCATGTCCAAAACTTAAGGGACTGTAAAAGAAAGCGACAGCTACGAATATGGATGACATAATATGAGCCATCGGAGCCAGTGTGAACGAGGAAATCCCACTGTGCTGTTTTTGACAAAAAGTGAGGGTGGACTGGGATAATATTAATCAGGTCTTGGCGACTCCATCATAACAGAATCATCTATTTCTTCTGCTTGGGAACTTGGAGCAAGCAAATTAAGAAAATGAAAGGTAATTCATTTGTTTTCAATAAACAAGTCGTGTACCTGTAGGACAACGATACACAAGCTTTCGGGCCTGTTAATGTCTGGAGGTCATCCTGGACCCCTTGATTATTCAATATTGATTTCTGTTTCACACCAAACTTCAAGGAGAGAAGTCTGTAAGCTTGTGTTTGAGAGATGTAAAGAAATGAGGCCTTAAGAGCCTGTCCACTGATCAGCAGGGCTGTTTTTGAATCATGGCTGGAAGAAAGAGATGAAAGAGAAGAGCTGGGGGCGGGGGGAGTACAGTACCAAACTATACAGGACATTTCACTGCAGGAGGTAAAAATATCTCCCAGACTGATGGGAAAACATGCAATCAGCTGCTACAGGGTAGAGTTTAGGAGTTGATTGGTAGCAAAAACAATTTTTAAAAACCATCTCCACGGACAACCTCAAAGTAACAGAGATGCTATGAGGTTTTAATGGGGAAAATGCAGAATTTTGGCAACATGGACAGTTAATTCTGAGTAAATACTTAACAGGCAACAGCTGCATGGATGTCAAAGCTTCACAACGAGGAATAAAAGACTGAAAAATAGTTGAACCTCGGACCAGCTAGAGGCACTGGTTAACTTCTTTTTTTTCGAGTCTTGAACATCAGGAAGGGTTCTCGTAATTTCATGCAGTAAGAACCTGTGAGGCAGCTTTAAGAGGCACAAAACACTTCGTATGTTTGATTCCTATCACTACTGCTGTGAGCCATTCAGACTCAGCAGGGTTCTCCAGAATGGTGATTTCCCAATAAAGTCTGAGTGACTTTATTTACATCTTCGTCTTTTAAGTATGCAGCACTTTTGGAAAACCAGTGGGATTTCCCATTAATGGATATTTTCTGGGTTGTTGGTCAGGGGCTGCTGATTTGGAAACCATGAAATCACTGTGAGCGATGTGAGGAAATTAAAATTTGATGCTAATATATGGATATATTGAAATTACACTCAAGAATCTTGTGATTTCTTGTCAGTCAGCGATAGCACTATAATAGTATCAGAGCAGGTGACATGTTACTATATATA
>JBBPCX010000135.1:23142695-23155828 GCA_037974365.1 Hydrocynus forskahlii | reverse complement strand
TGTGTGTGTGTACATATATGAATGAAGAAAAAAAGTGCCAATTTATGTAGTATTAACAGGATAACTTTTTTTGCTGTGAACATTACTAGTCTGTAATAATATTTCTCAGCAGTAGGGGTCAGTAGAAACCTCAGCCCGGAGCTCCAGACCTGAGGAGGAAGCCCACAGCTGAGAGTGAAGATTAGCATTAGCTCACAGGGCGAGCTCCACCGTTTATCCATCATGAATCAGGAGAAATACCCTCGTTCCTCCATCGAAGATGACTTCAACTATGGCACCAGCGTCTCCACGGCCAGCGTGCAGATCCGTATGGGTGTGTAATTAATTCTGACTGCGTTATTTAGTGGCCAAATCTGCCAGCTGCCGTGGTGTTAGCTCCTTAGCTAACTAACTTTCATTTTCTCCAGCTGGTAAACAAAAACAAGGAGAGCAGAGCACCCTGTTTACATGACACAAATGACCCCGTTTTACTCTAAATGTATAGATCATGATGTTGTTTGGATTGAAGTTAGTCAGTAAAACTGCCAGTTGCGAGCTGGTTCTGAATAGGCAGTAAAAAGGTACCACTACATGAACAAAAGTATTGGGACACTTTCAGGGTTTGGGCTAGGACCCTTTCATGTGAAGGGCAATCTTGTCCATGTCTTCTTTTCTCACCAGTTTCGAGCAGTATTCGTGTAAGGAGCAGACTGAAAAACAAAAGGGGGAGCGGTACATAGTACAGTTTGTGGCCAAAGGATTGGGACACACCTGTTTTTCAGGAATTGTGTTAGCCCTTAATTCCAGTAAAGGGCAATCTTAATGCTTCAGTTTATCAAGACATTTTGGACAACGCCATGTTTCCAACTTTGTAGACACAATTTCTGTTCCAGCATGACTGTGCCGAGTTCACAAAAAAGGTCCATAAAGGCATAGTTGGGTTCAGTGTGGAAGAACTTGACTGGCCTGCACAGAGTCCTGACCTCAACCCCATCTAACACCTTTGGGATGAACTAGAACGGAGATTGCTATCCAGGCCTTCTCATCCAACATCAGTGCCTGACCTCATAAATGTTCTACATAATGAATGGGCTCAAATTCCCACAGAAACACTTTACAGGAAAGCTTTTCAAGAAGAAAGCTGTTATACATGCAAAGGGGGACCAACGCCATAATAAAGTCTGTGTTTGAATGCAGTTTAATTTGAATGCAATGTGACAATCTGACCACTGATCCCTCATTTGCGAATCGACCCTCTGATCTCTGTTCTGTCTCCTTTTCATATAGACTTCCTACGGAAAGTGTACACCATCCTGTCACTGCAGATCATCGTAACCACAGCTGTTTCTGCCCTCTTCATGTTCTGTGAGCCCATCAAAAACTTTGTACATTCAAGGTAAACCCACACTTCATTTGGCAACATAGCCATAAGTACACTTCAGTGACAGAGTGACTCCTAAATTAAAATTACCTTTACTGAGTTTGGTGTCAACATTCACATCTTCAGCAGTATCACAGTATAATATTGTTGCACTACATGACATGAAAAATAACGTGTTTAATGCTAGTTTTAAGTCTGAATGACACTAACCACCAAGCATTTGCAATGAGTGAGCAAAACATCTGTGGACAGATGTGGTGTGTTTGTTTTCATAGCCCCGTTGTGGTACTGGTGTCAGCAATCGGATCCCTGGTTTTACTTTTGGCCTTGGCTGTCTATCGACACCAGCACCCTGTGAATCTCTATTTACTTTTTGGATTTGTAAGTATGCACTTTCATTCTTATGAATGCCACAATTATTCCTCAGACAAGAAAGACAATGCTGAACTGATTTTCAAATGTTATATCCCTCACCACTGCCATTTTAAGCATTACTGTGTTGTTGCAGACTCTCATGGAGGCTGTGTCTGTGGCCACAGCTGGTACGTTATGCCTGCTTTTCATATTATGCTGATTTCAATCTCTTGTCTCAAAGGTCAGGTCTGTAGACACTCAACCTAGCACCTAAAAACTTACTGATTTGAAACACTCCACCTCCACCGGTCATACATTGCGAACACACTCATCGAATGCATTCAGTCCATGATGAGTTATGGGTCAAGTGAAAAGCTTGGCATTTATTTGTTTATATCATCTCTAGAATTAACATTTTGCACATTATGTGATGCCTAATTCTATTTCTCCTCCTTTCAGTGACCTTTTATGAATACTCTGTGGTGCTCCAGGCCTGCATCCTCACATCTGCTGTATTCGCTGGCTTGACGACTTACACCTTCCAGTCCAAACGGGACTTTAGCAAACTCGGCGCTGGGTAATTTTGTCCTTAAATCTCACTGCTGTTGATGTTTTTCCAGTGTCAAATACTCGTACTGACAATCCTGATCATTTTCTAGGCTGTTTGCTGCCCTGTGGATCCTGATCATTGCAAGCTTCATGAGGGTGAGTACAAATTCTGTTGCCTCCCTGTGTAAGACAAATGCATTCAATCAGTGTCTCTCCTGCTGCACTATGCACCAGCTAAACACAGTCCTCAAATTCTCATAACAAAACAAATTACCTTTCGAAATGTAATATAGTCTTGTCTGTTTTATGGCAGACAGTAGTTTTACGAGGATATATAATCCAGTGTGAATCTCCAATGTCCACAGTCTTTATAATCCAGATTCAAACTTGCTTCTCTAAACCACTAAACCCAGTAATAACAGTCCTGTTCAAAGTAACCCGACAGTAATGTAACAACCTGGTTATAGATATTATCACGCGTCATGGTATTACCATTATTGATGTTTTTCTGTGATACCTGTAGAGTAACCCCTATGTGCACACCTAAGCTATTATGTTTCAGTCTGGGTGAAGTAATACAGGGTAAGGTGTCAAAATAATTAGCCAGTCAGAAACATCACGAATTACATTACAGGACCTTTTCTACTAACACTGCTGTTTGATCAAATTCTACCCCTGTGAATAGCTGTTCTTCAACAATGACACAATGGAATTGGTGTTTGCCGGTGCTGGTGCGCTGCTCTTCTGTGGCTTCATCATCTATGACACACACCTGCTGATGCACAAGTTGTCACCTGAGGAGCATGTGCTGGCCTCCATCAATCTCTACCTGGACATTGTCAATCTTTTCCTTCACATCCTACGCATCCTGGACTCCCTGAAGAAGAATTAAGAGCCTTCATGCTCTTCCGCTTGGGCTGAGCTTCAGCAGCCCCACAGGTGAATTCAGTGTATTGCCATGTTATCACTAAATTTAGACAGGTATTTAACACGCTAACTGCAGACTCCGCTGTTTCTGAATTTAACCATCTAGAAAATGGCACATTTTGCACATGCATACTATTGTTTTAAAGAGGGAAATAAATACAAATGGCTATTATAATGGAGTGTTTCAAACAGTGCAGCATCTCTTGGACTGTCTTGTTTAATTAGTACTTACCTGAACCGGATCTTAAGTTCTAATTTTGTTTTCTGTTTTGTGAGAATGTGCTACTGTTTGATTGTAATTATACACAAATGAAAGTGATGTTCATACTATATTTAATCTTTAAAGCCGGTCATTGCTCTTGCATGCATAAATGCATTCCCTTTCAGTCCTACAATAAAAGTGAAGTTATTTTTTCTAGGTAGTTATGATATTCCAGTACTTTGGTTTCATCTCAGCATGGTTAAATGGGTCTACAAATGTGAATGCAACCAATCAGTTATGATTGTGTATGATAACTCATATATGTATTATACATAATTCCTCGGTTCTGTTTTCATGTTTTTGTAATGTGGAGATGTTTATTATGAATTGTGTTCAGTCTGTAATGTAGAAGCTCTTCACTGGGTATTTGGTGTACTTGGTTGACTGTGTGACTCAGTATAAGTTTATGTGTGATGTACATGGCATTATTAGTCCTTTGAAGTAAAAAAGCTCTAATCCATTGATGGATTGTTTTAAGTTAAATTATGTTCAGTAAAGCTACGATTCACCCAAATCAGTTCAATATGCAGTGTCAACTCTAATGAAGGCACTTTCCAAAATACTGCTATAAATAATGGCAGCCGTTACAAGCTTATCCCTCTGCTTCTTCAGGCTCCTATAAATCTGTTGTCATCAGTCCCACTTGTGACCCCATGCTCTACACACTTAATCCAGCCAACAAATTGTGAATTAGCTCATAAATTGAAGCAGGTTTTAAGACTGTTAAAAGTGAATATAATGTGTGATTGCCAGGACTGGGAACTTCTGCTGTAAGAAAGGCTAGTAATGACAGTGAAATTCACCAGCTCTTTGATTTTAACATTAATTTATCAAAAGGACCGCAAGTGCAATCTGTATTGTAATGGGGAAATGTCAGTTTAATATAAATGATTTAATGTGTTGTAATCAAAGGCAAAAATGGAATGTAATAAATGCAGATTAAAACAATGTGCGTGCATATAAAAAAAGTTTGACCTGTTTGACCACTGAAGGCCAAGGCTGTATGCCCAAACATTTGTAGACACAACCTTCTAAATAATGAATTTAGCCTCTTGTAAGTGCACCCGTTACTGACCCAGGCATTCAACTGTGCAAACACAGCTTGTACGAAAGAATTGCTGATCCAATGGAGTAGCTACACGTGAGCCCAAGGTCTAGAGGGGTATAAACTCTTGATCTCAAGCAGGTGTCTACAATTTTTTGGACATATAAAAGGTACAAGAGTGTAAACTTTTCTGGAATGAGTTGTGACTCCATATGTGAGGCCCTTTTTTCAAGTGCCTGTTTAATAACCTCCAGGAGACTTTTCCTTTCTGTTTCGTTTCTGAGTAAACAGTTAATTGGTCTTCATTCACAAGAGTCAGAATCAGCTCTGCAGCCTCTGAGCTCTCAGCAGCTCAATTTCCTGCAGTAAATCTGGAGTGTGGCTGATGTCCCTCCTCAGACACTCGGGAATGTCCAGTTTGTCCACGTCTTCTTTTCTCACCAGCTTTCGGATCAGTTTTGAGCAGTTTTCTTGTAAGGAGAAGACTGGAAAACAAAAGGGGGTGGGTTACATTATACATTTTATGGACAAAACTATTGGGACACACATCTTTCTCAGGGTTTGGGCTAGGCCCCTTACTTATTGCTTCAGCACACCGAGACAATACCATGCTTCCAACATTGTGGACACAGTTTGTGGAAAACCCTTTTCTATTCCAGCATGACTGTGCCCCAGTGCACAAAGCAAGCTCCATAAAGACATGGCTGGCTGAGTTCAGAGTGGAAGAACTTGACTGGCCCTCACAGAGCCCTGACCTCAACTTCATCTAACACTTTTGGGATGAACTGGAATGGATTGTAAGCCAGGCCTCCTCATCCAACACCAGGACCTGACCTCATAAATGCGAATGTGCACAAATTCCCCCAGAAACACTCCAAAACTTTGTGGAAAGACTTGCAAGAAGAGTGGAAGCTGTTAGAGCTGCAAAGGGGACCAACTCCATGTTAAAGTCTGTGTTTGAAAGCAATGTCCTTTAAGTGCCTGTTGGTATAATGGTCAGACGTCCCAATACTTTTGTCCATATAATGTAACTTTACATGCGAGCGGGCAGGATTGGGTTATATCATACCGACTGACTTTATGGAATCGAGATTACTGTAATTTTATATAAATACGCATTTTTGTGGCTGTTCATAGTCTTTCAGATTCTACATTATTGGTCGAAAGTATTGGGACGCCTGACCATTACACCAACAGGGACTTTAATGACACTGTGTACAAAAAATAAAACTCCATGTTCAAGTCCATGGCTGTGTCCGAAACGTTCACTCGTTCACTATGTAGGGCACTATGTAGTGAACGTGTGAAGGAGTGCACTTTTCGGACACAGCCTATGTATTTGAATCCAATGTCATTAAAGTCCCTGTAGGTGTAATGGACAGGCGCCACGATACAATTGTCCATTTAATGTAGTATCTAAAAAGACTAAAAAGTCACTAAAATACATATTTACCTTGAACCACTGTAATCTCGATTCCACAGAGTCCCTGTTCGTGTCTCTAGTGTAGCAGAGAAGAAATATAATGAAGCTCTGATTACCTGGATTGGTGACAGCAACGGTGTGGAAGAGAGGGCGTCCGTCCTCTCCGTACTCAGCAGGGATAGGGAAATAAACCTCACAGAGATTTGCGAGCAGCTTTGATCCGTCTGAGGCTCTGAAAATCCAAGGGTGTGCTGAGGTAATAAAAATAAATATATACAATTAGTTTTAACCTAGTTTGTCCAACTAATAAGTTCATTACCTCTCTTTATTTGCACCCCCTGTCCTTATATCCGACTGTAAAACGTATGGAGTGGTCTGGGGAGTAAATTTCTCTCTTCCTGGATCACTTACTCAGAAAAGTGTTCATTTTGAGGGACCGTCCGGGTCTTATGTCTCCGTACGAGACTGGAGCTCCTGAGAAGTTGAGCCACCATGCCGTCGCCTTGCTGCTGGATCTGTTGACAAAGTCCACAAATGTGGGCTCGTCCGAATTGAGGGATTTGAGTGGTCGCAGCTCTTCCTGGTCTGCCATGTGTGACACGACTCTCTCTGACACTAGGGGGCGCTATTGGACCACCAGAACGGAACGGTCACGTGCAGCTCATTAGTGTTCTTAAAGGGGGTCCTGACCTTTTCCCAACATTTTTTGCATCGTTTAATCATTTAAAAGTAAACAAATGAGCTAAGTTAAAAAAATAATAATAATAACTGATCAGTGATACAATTTCTACTGGCTTTCTAAAGTGACCTGAGAACCTACATGGGTCTGATTTTTGTATGGTAAGGTAGAGATCAACTTGTGCACTTTTAATTTATTCAAATAAACTGTAGAACTGTGCATCACGCATCAGGTAAAGTGTTTATTCAATTTTTATTCACCACTACATGATTTTCATCTTACTGCACGATATAAACCACTAATACCTATATAATCCAACAAAACTATCAAAAATACATGCCCATGCAGCTCATTGGACTGAAGGGGTTCAGAAATTCAAATCGTGTTTGCATCATTGAATCATTTAAAAGTAAACAAAGTCATTCTGAAACAGTGTGTTGTAGAGAAGCCCAATATTTTTCCAAAATAAATAAATAAATATGCTCTTTATAAATGACCTGTGAGCCCACACGGGTCTGATTTTTCATGTGGTAGTGTGAAACTAATGCGACTTTCTGCCAGTAATGTATCTGGAGAAATGAAGAAAAAAAAGATACAATCTAATGTCAACAACTGTCGAACTGGCAAAGTGGTCCGGTTCTAGATTTTTCTGGATCTAGGGGGCAATTATAATTTTGGGCCGGACAATTTCTATTCAGCAAACTTTTTTGTAGCTTATAAAAAAATGCATAACACACTTTCAAGCTAGCAGTAGATATTTATATATAGTTTTCAAGCTAGAGCCATGAACTGTAGAAGTTTTTGTGCTTTTGTCCGACCAATCATAAAAGCGCCCGGCTTGAAATGAGCTTACCAATGATATGAACTCTACAGAGGCACAAAAAGTGATTCACCTGCAGGATTCCTAATAGGTGTAACTACAGATAGATACACAGAACAACGACTAACCAGTTTCGTCCTAGACAGGTTTCTTATTCTGATTCAGCGACCAGTCATTTGGGAGGGGAATGCCCATCCCTGCCCACAGCCACGATGTGTAACCATATTCCTCTGAGGGAGCTTTACATTGAACACCCTTTTACATTAAACACCCTGGACGTCTGGTTCCGGTGACCACCAGCATTAACAACTGTGACAGATTTTTCTGGAATGGGCCAGTGATTTTGATTAATTATCAAATTAGGTATTCATTTTTCAATTTGGTCTGCTGTTGTGTTTTAGTGGGGGTTTTTTTATCTGACACACAGAATTGGTGACTGTAGTTACATTTATGCAGTTCCCTGTACGGATTTGATGGATTTCCCAGAGTGTTTTGGAGGATTGTCTGTGGATAATGTTACTTCTGTTACTTCTACTCAAATATATTTGTGAGAAAAGGAATCTACTTTTCCCAGACACAGATTAGGTGTAGACTAAATAATAATTACACTGGAAATTCTCCAATGTCAGCGAAATGTAGCTCAAGATTAGACTTGTGCTACGGGATCTGTGTACAGGACACTGGCATTACAACCACTTACATTTAGTTACTAATTCCCTTTTTGTAAAATTTTACTGTGTTCTGAACTGTTTTTTTCCCCCCATTTCTCATTTTGAAGCTGAAGTGGCCCAAAAAGAGAGGAAAAACATACTTCAGTTTGTGTGCTAATAGACACCTGATATACTAATAAATTTCCCCGCAGTTCTATTAATTATTTAGTTTTTAAAACTGCTACTCTTGTACTCAAGTTATTATTCTTTGGAAATAACAACTCGAGTCCTTTTGAGTCCAACAGTGAAAATACTTTCAGTAAGTGTGGGTTAGGTTACCCTGCCCAACTCTCCTGGCAGCTGCAAATGTTTGCATTTTTAAACCAAAGATCAAGCTTGGATGTGAGGATTTACCTCTGACAGCTATAAGAAACGACATGTTCAAATTAGAGAGGGAAAGTGTGTGTGAGACATCTGTTCTCCTTGAAACGCTATTCTCAAAGCTTCCCAAAAGGTTGGAAATATGAAGGTATTCTGACAGAAATCAAAGGTATATAAGAGAACAGGTTATGAAGATTTTTTGCGGAGATTAGTATGGAGGTTTTGCTGAATAGCTTCAGTAAATGGGGTGAAGCCCCCAAGGTCATTGTCTCAAAAATTGTAACAGTCGGTGCTTCTACTCCTGAGCTGGTTTGTGAAAACTGACCCTGTTGTCTAAAAAGGGTCCCTGCAGCATTCAATTACAAGGTAAAGTTCCTAAAAAGTAAGTCATACTGACCTAAACCTCATCGACAAGTCTGAGCCACCTCAGTGAAAGGCTGGATGTGGTTTACGTGGGCTGTGTGAAGTTTTGGGGACATCTATGGAAAAGATTTGTACTATTCTAGTATTTCAGAATCAGGATCAGAAAACTTTATTGATCCCGGGGGAAATTGCTTATTTGCTTATTTGTAAGCAACAGTGGCCTCTTAGCTCCAATCCTAAACACAAAAGCAAAATTTGGAATTAACCATGTCTTGGCTGATTGGCTACATATGGGATCAATGGAACATTATGCAAATTTGACTTTTAGCCAATCAATTCCTTTAAGCTGGAACTACAGATGTGGGCTGGAAGCTCATGTGCCTTCTGCTCTGATTCATTCCTATTCCAGTTATCTAATGACACATTAAATGGCTGGACAGTATTACTGATGTGTTATTCATACATTTTGCTCTGCCACTCACAGGCATATCTGCTTTGTTACGCTAAAGAGCGACCCTTTGTGTCCAGATTTACCTTGAACAGATGAGAGAAACCACAATGTGTGTGGGCATTTGCAAAAGCTCTGGGATGAGTCTGAGTGTGGTCCCAGTTTGTTTAAAGGGTCACAATGAGCCATCCGTTCTCCTCCAAACTCCATTCTCAAAGCTTCCAAAAGACGGTAAAATCCACTTAAAATTCCAGGCTGGTTGGTGTTCTCGAGGAAGGATGGGGGCACTTAGAAATTCTTGTGGGATGACAGCGAGACTTTGATGTTAGTGTGTTTTTTTGTCTCTTGAGAGGCAGGACAGTCTGGGAGGAGGAGGGGGCCAAAGAGCTCCCGTCCTGTGGAGACCTGCATTCACTCCCGCTCACACACTAAAGTGTTTACCCCCTACACACAGCGCCCTCCAGTCCGTGGCACTGCACGAAACACACCGTAGTACACAAACAGTAATCTACTTTCACAATGTGTGAACTACACTGTGATTCTTCCACTCAACACTGAACGTCGCCCCCGCTCAAATTATATTCGGTTGACTTTCGGAGCGACAATAAGTGCACATTCTCAGGGAACACACTTAAATATGCCTTTATTCAGCAATTCACAGCATACTTTGTATTTTTTTCACTATGATAAATTCAGCATATAGCCAGTATTCTTGCATTAACAGACGTTAGAAGTTAGTTTTCTGCAGAGGATGTTTATTTATTTACATTTAAAAAAAAAAACATAATTTAGCCCAGAGGTGCCCAAACCTTTGCATGGTTACATTAAATGTCACGGGTTACTTTTTTATGTCCACACCTGGACTGGAAAGTATATAGCCTCATAAAATAGATTGAATGTCTAACAAAATGTCAAAAAGTCCCTTTTAATATACCAGAACATCCATCATCTTTTACACGCCATCTTTGTGTGTATCAGTACTGCTGGAACAAAACCTTGCATTTCCAAAAAGCCACCTTTAAAGTAAAAGGGAAAAACTTTTCCTACCTTTGTATGTAATTTTCCGTCATTTTGGATCATATTGATCTATTCATCAGGAAAGTTTGACGCAGTGAAATGTTAAAATTATACAAAAACACGAAACGAAAAGAAAACTGACCAAGTTTTATTCTGACAGCTGGTCACACTGTCCACATTGACTCAGTTGCATTGTAACGCCCTCATTAATCTAAGCCTCCTCTTATATAAATTCATCTGACACAATCAGCTCAGTGTCCCACACAGTCAGAGAAAGTGCACTGTCCAGGTAAACTGGTAAAGGTACAAAATTGGACCATTAAAGGCTGAAACCTCATTAAATCCTTACGGCCAAACTGTGTGCTTTGATATTTTAAAAGTCCACTACGTTCACTTTCCCAGAAGGATTAGTGTGTAAAGTGACCACATCACAGCACACCATGTGAACTGCACAAAATAGTTTTTAGCATTTAACCCATTCACCCAAGTGAATGCAAAAGCTGTGTGTGTGGGGACACTTTGCTCAAGGGTACCTCAATGGTGCCTCTGGCCGTCACTGGGATTCGAACCTATGACCTTTCGACTGGAGGGGCAGATCCCAAACCACCAGGCCACCAACTGCCATATTTGTACCCTTTCATAAACATTTGGTAAATGCCTGCATTCAGGGTGTATAGAAGAAATTCAGCTCAATGCAATCCAATTTTGGTCCCTAACTAACCACACTGAGGACACACCCTTGAGGGCACCACCCCAGTGACAAAGTGTAATGCTCGGTCATAAACGCTATGACTTCCATTCCATTTTGCATGTAATCACTAATCCAACACCCTGTTCACATCTGAGACATCTACACTGACCACTGGAGCTTCAGCAGTCCAACTTAGTGCCCAAATAGAGAAAATCTCAGATGTGCAGCCAGTGAGTGCTCTTCAAAACTGAGAATCCTGAGAACACGCCCGGCCTTTGCAGAGTTGCTGTTTGATGTGTCCAACAGCAATCTGGATACACTTTAATGCTGCTTCTTGCTTTTGATTTGGTTTCATCTCCCACCCTTCTTGCTTTTTTTCCCCCTTCCTTATACCCTTTCTAATTTGCCCCGCTTTAATCGGAAGCATATTTTCCATTGTGTGCGAGTGTGCGTTGTGTGATGACAGCACAGCAGGTTTCTCTCTGATCTTTGCTTGGCAGGTTCATGCCGATGCTGTGGGAGTTTTGCCCTTCACTCCAGAAAGCTGCAGAGTGCTGCATTCAGCCTGTTTCTGTGCCCAAGCATTAGGGAAACCAAGCATTAACAACTGCCCCCCCCCTCCAAAAGCACCAACACACACAAACTTGTCTCCTGGCATTCCATTTCCCCTGAGCCTGAAACTGTTATGCCACTGTTATGATCATTAACAGATTTAAACCTCACCGCACAAACGCTTATAAACACACCCTGTCCTTCACACGTTATAAACCGCTGGCATCAAGAACACATTTAGGCCTTAGGAAAGGGATGTGCACTGAATGTAACATGAATGAACATTAAAAAAAACACCAACAACTTGTTTTATTTTTTTTCCAGTTGCTTCTGAGATTTGTGTGGGTTTTATGTATCAGTGACAACCAATTCATTTGTACATGACCTCTTCCTGACCTCCCTTTCTCCTTAGAGTGAATCAGGCACTTCACCTGTCCTTGGCTTTAATTCTGTTCTGACTGCGGCACTACTTATAAGTTCAGTGTGTAGGACTTCACTGCTGTGGGCAGATGTATATACAGAGAACAAATTTCTGCACACTTTACTGCACATTTACTATTAATTTGCTGAATTAAACATATGTAGGCAAAAACATTCAATGTGACCTGTGCAAAAGTTCTGGCATGTTTTATGTTTTGTGCTTTATTTTTTAAATAAGTAGCGATCGTGCACTAACAGGAGCGTAAAGAATGTGCACTTCTTCTTCACTTATAAAATCAACAAAACAACGGATTTGACTGAGGTGTTTAAACATTTGCATCCACATGTAAATGCTTTGGTTGTTGTAACATCAAAAACGTTGCAGCTTAGTTTCCATATATGGACTGTATGGAGGTTTGAAACTTTAAGCAAAATTAATCAATCTGTCTTTATAGATCTTTCTTTTATGATAAGGTCATGCCTTCATGTGAGCACACCAGCAACATCCTCCTCTGTAAACAGCAGCCTAGTTTCTGCCCTGCTACCTGGTTTCCACCTTTAAGCCTACTGTATTTTTCCACAGGGTGATTATGAATGGGGACACTGCTGATCCAGGCTCTTGGCTTAGACAGCCATTCTCCTGCTTGGCCTTTGATGTCTTGCTCTCTTGCTGGGACTCTAATGGGAGCCTTGTGCCGCAGTAGGCACGACGAGCCTGCTGCTTTTGTTGCCTCTGCCTTTCTCCTCCATGCCGAGAGGGGGATTTAAGTGACTGGCACAGTCGCATGCACAGCTCGTCCTGCCCCATCAGGCTTAGAGATTAACCCTCTGCCTCAGCCTGGGCCCTTACCATCCTCCCTCTTTCACTTTGATTAGATGAGCAGAAAATGTGTTTGCTCTTGCCCTGGTTGTCCTTGTGTTTCCTCTCCCGGGCCTTCCAGAAAATGTAATGCTCAAAGAAAATTCTAAGAAAATAATTAAAATGTGTTTATCTTTTCCCATAGATTTTGTTATGTTAATATACACTACTGGTCAAAAGTTTTAGAACACCCCAATTTTTCTGTTTTTTTTTTTGTACTGAAATTCAAGCGGTTCAATATCTCACTGTTCATTCAGCAGAAAGTTCTTCCCGACTATGTTGCAGAAGTTCCCATAAGTGTGCAGCACTTATAGGTTGCTTTGCTTTCACTCT
>JBBPCX010000135.1:23124133-23142595 GCA_037974365.1 Hydrocynus forskahlii | reverse complement strand
TTATTTCCCACTTCTGGGTAACCTTACCATTTTTAAACCTCTCGCAGTTCAGCACTGTCCTTTGTACCATTTCATGCAATTCATTGGACCTGAACTGTTTGAATTTCAATAAAAAGCTTGAAAACTGGGGTATTCTAAAACTTTTGACCGGTAGTGTACATCCTAATACAACTAAACATAAATGCAGCAAATATCCTGCTTGTGTTATTCAGACAAATCACCAGCAAACGTGACTTAACTTGGTGAAGTTTTTGTGTTTTGCTAAGCAAATAAATGTTTAACTCCCTTAATAAACTGCTTTGCATATTTTTTTTAGACTTTTGCACTATAAAATAAAAAGAAATTGTATATGGCATAAATCAGTGGTGATCTGTGGCTATTAGAGCTAGGCCTTCAAGCTATAAGTCAGAAAACACACCTTTATAGGATTGTAACAGTATGTTAGCTCTTAAAACATTTTGGTTGTTCAAGATTAAACAAAACATCTGAAGCTTGTACAAGACCTTCCAATTTTTATTTGAAGCATGTAACAGATACATATAAAAACATAGATTTTATCTTGTGCCTAGCATTTCTGCAGTGATTCCCTCAGTAAGCAATCCTGGAACAGAGAAGTAATATTGTCTTTCACTGCTCAGCCTCCAACTCATATTCACTGTCAGTAACAAATCTAGGACTTCCAGAAGGTCTACAGTGGTGTCCCACTCATCAGAAATCAAGTCATGATTGGTTGGTTCCTCTGTCACTTTCTAACAATGCTGCTGGTCAATCTTCAGTTAATGCTGCCGGTTAATCTGACACGTTAGGTCTTCAATCCAGTGCCCAAGGCCTAACTGATGGGAGAGACTGTTTAGATCTATCTATCGACATATATCTGATCGAACAATTTTCCAGTGGGACATTTCAGTAATTTAAGGTTCAAGGTTCAAGCTCCAAGTGAACCTTAAATTACTGAAATGTCCCACTGGAAAACTGTTCAATCAGATATACATTCCAACCGAAACTTAATAATGGAATAAGTGTAGTACTGAAGCGCTTGCCAGGTATAAATGCAAACATGATTCTATTATGAAATGATATAAAAATGAACTTAAAATTACAGACATGTATGTTTTTAAGTTCCCAGAAAAAGCTAGGCCTTATTTAAAGGGTTAGAAATGCCCTGAGGGATCTCTTCTTGTATAAATGTATATAAATGTGCCTAACTATGTTGTATTAACATTTATTAGAAACTATAATGAATTGAAAGTTTATTGCATAACATTTTTACATGAGCTTTTTGGAGACTTTTGATAAGAATCAGCTGCCGTTTGGGAAACTTTGCTTTCAGCATGCTCTTTGACCAGTGTGTTGAGAGAAAGTCTAAATTCTAACCCTTCTAGAATCATTTAAAGGATGTTAAAGTGCACTGCTACATTCTGTGTAGCCCCCTTCTCTCTCTTCCCTGCAGTTAGATGCTTGGTCAAGACCCCTTTGTCTTTACACTAAAGAACTGTGGAGCCAGTTGTAACAGAAGCCCACCTGATCGTACTCAGACTGTCAGACTGCACCTGCTCTCACAAGCTATCCAGATGTGCGGCGAAACTGCAGAAGTAATATTGAACCAAACCATAAAGAAGTGAGCACATGGAGTCTTTAGCAAAGGTTACTGCCATTCCATTTGGTGGGCGCATTTTTGAGATTCCATGGCATGTTTTTGTTATTGTTTGATTTCCCCCATGAAGGGTGAGCTGGCGGGTCTGCTGGGGGGGCGTGTGCTGCTGCTCTTGGGGCAGGACGGTGCTTCAGTGGGCTGAGATGCTACATGCCACAGAGAAGCTCAAATAATCACCCCAACAACTGTTTATTTTCCCCTGTCGTCTTTGACCACCTCACTGCCTTCCTCTGGCCTGAGGGAAACACGGCTGGTTGAGCAGTGCCCACCCCAAGTGGTTAAGCCAGGGTTAATTGGTGTAATGTGTGAGTGTAAGTGTTGGGAGGAGGTTTGATGATTCACTGTGGTGAAATAGCAGCTAAGACATTACTGCCTTTCCACAGTGTTTCACTTTTTCGTTGAGACATTGGTGGTTTCTGCAGCACTGTTTAAAACTGTGAAACCACATGTGACATTACTGTTATTTTGATCCCTCACTATATTGGTTTGTAGGTGCTATCTTATCTTTCATCAACATTCAACTAAATATCTATTAAATGCAGCTGAATATTAAGTGGAAAGTTAGAGCGATTTGATATGTTCCATTCTAGAGAAACTCACAGGGTCAGAAGTGCAGGGTGTCGTAAGACAAAGGTAACAAATATAATAGTTACATCTATATTGTAGACATAGTGACCTCTGTTCCATATCACCTCAGTAAGAGTTAGTAAGATTCTCTATAGTTCATTAAAACACTTTTTATATTGATTTTTTATCCCAAAGACCAGCATTTAAAATAATACATAAACAGCCTGAACATAACCTTAATCCTAATGTAGTAGATAATAAAGTCAGTTTCACCAGATTTCATCACCTATATGGGACTGACACTAATATAGGTACCTAATATAACATACGTTTGTTTACCATAGGTAATGATACACTCTGTGTTTAAGTTATTGTATGTCACAGAAAATGGACCATCCTATTGTCTTCTATTCTGAGTTTAGAGGTTCTCTGTTCGTATGTAGGTGTAGTTATTGTTCGTGGCAATGGACCGTGCACTACAGATGAGGCAGATAGAGATGAGGTTGAAAAAAGCTGAAATATTCTACAACATTGCTCCACGTAACCCCTTTTGGCACCCTCATTTTGAGAGTGTAAGCGTGTGTCCTGTGAGTCTTTGGCTAGGGGAGAGTAAGCTGCAGGGCTGAATCACAAGCGCCGGACTGGTGTGTGTGTGTGTGTGTGTGTGAGAGAGTGATCTGTGGGTGGACCAGCGCTTAAGTACCTACTCATTAACAATAGCAGGTGGTTGGAGCGAACCACTTTATGGGGCCGATGATTAAACGTGAAAATTCTTTTCAGATTACACAGGTTCAAACAACACTCCATACCAAGACTGGCAGATATGAAGAATTTCTGATCGTTGGCGGTTTACCGTCAGCCTCAGTTTTATCAGACAGTGGTTTATAAGCTTTTTAAGTGTTAAAAAGCTTAGAAACCATTGATTTTGATAAACCCCTGTTGATTTCTTTCTTCTCTCTCTATCTGTCTCTCTCTCTCTCTCACCAGTAAACCACCATTGTAGTAGAATGTGTCAGTCATCGTAGTGAACTTGTTAAAAGTTGGACAGCCAAAGCTATAGCAAAGTAAAAGCATCCCATCATTTTGCTGGTTGAAGAAAGACCCACCACAGTGCATTTATGCTGCTGAGCTCCTAGGCTGGCCTGTAAAACCTCGCCCACCATCTCCACTTCTCCACCCTCAACCTCGCACACACACACACACACACACACACACACACCACCATGTGGAAGAAATGAATGGCCAACACTGAATAAAATGCTGCAGCTTATAATATGATGAGGATGTCTTTTAGGGACCAAGCGGCTAGAGGCATTAAGAATCATTAGACAGCCTTGCTTTTTTAATGTAGTAAATTGAATTAAGCAGTAACGTTCCAGGTCTTTACAGTTGCAAAAACATTTTAAATTCACTTAAATTTTCATGATGTTGTGAAATAAGTTATTTACATATTTTGGCCCATGCAGCAGCTGAGTACCACCCATTCAATGCAAAATTACGAGAAGTGTATCAGACTAGGCTGCTTTTTGGACCAGGCACAATACAGGGTAGCCAATCAGAACAGAGATTATTTACATATATATATATCAGCCTTAAAGGTGTGTTCAACTGAGGACAAAAAGCTGATAAAAAAAAAGCAGAGTCATTCTAAGCTCTTAGACTATAGCAGACACTAATACTTGAAGCAGACATGTCCTGGAAGACTACCACCCTTGAGATTGTGGGTCCATGAGAACTGGCACTAATATTTAGATGCCTCTGAAGGCCGTCATTACCTGTATCAGGTGTATTAGATTAGAGTTGGCGCTGAACTCTGCAGGCTGGTGGATGGGCACCTCTTTAAAGGTTAACTTGCACAAAAAATAAACAACCTCACATAAATGAGATGGTTTTATTTGAGTGGTATATCACCCAGATGAAAATAACAGTCCATTACTTATGGCAGTGTATCTGCATTGTTATACCTTTAACAACTAAGTATCAAAACTTCGAGTAAATATAGTATTTACTCAAAAAGCGTGAGTAAATAATCCTGACTACCCTACTTTATAACATCTAGATATATTTCCATTTCTCATGGCACATACACTACAGAGTAAATGTTCTAGCGTCTCGTAATGCAAAGGTACTTATTCAGACTGATCTTCAGCCATGGGTTCATTGTCCTGGGTTGAAGAGAAAGTGGATGTTGAATGATGAAACCAACAGGACAGGCGAGCCAACCCATGAGCAAGAGCCGAACACAATAATTACCATACTCAGTCAAGTCATGCCCACACAAAAGAGCCTCTGGACTGTAATGCACTCCCTGTGATTCATGTCCACATTACAGCTGAGCACAGGCCGAATTCGAGCAAAGTTTGGATTACAAAACAGCCTGTGACTCCCTCCCTCGCTCCCAGCCTCTGCAGGACAGGGGAAGAGCCTGATGGAGCCGAAAACTGAGCGATACTCTATCAAAGGAGTTTACACTGTGAAAGGGGATACAGAGAATAGACTATGAAAATAAAAGTCCATGGAGGGAGGATCTGAAGGGGGAGGATGAGAAGCAGTCCCTGGGGAGGCTGGGCTGGGGCAGGGTGGGTTGGGGGGATGCGGAAAGTGCCAAAAGGGGGAGTGAGAAGCTTAAACAATGTAGTTGGTCTCAGAGGGCCGGTTAGTATCGGAGACCTCCTTGGTTTCCTTCATTGATGTGCCTGGGGTTTTGGGTCTGGACACTGTGGAGCGGGGCATGAATGAGAATCCACCCCGATACCCTGCGGAAAAAAAGAAACAAACAGGGGTGTAAGGTAGAGAGTGTGTCCCGTGCTCAGGGTAATTATATCAAGCGGATGAAACATTATATAATTAATTTTAAATACGATCACTTCAATCGCTTTAAAGGGCCCAGATCACCCAAATGCAAAATTGTTGTTCCGTTTTGATTTGTTTTTGCAATAAAAGAGTCTGATGTACTTTGTAAATATTGTTCAAGTTTTTAAGGGTACTGGCTTATTCCCAGTCCCTTTTTGGAGTAATGCACCCCATTAAATTAATGAGTGTAACGAGAACAGTAACCAATGATGTGAAGCCTGTAATATGAAGCGTTTCCTCCACTGCTGCAGGACTGAATGAAACTTTCACTGCAGGGAGGAGACGGCCATGCCCAACATCCTGCTCCTGCTTCTCACTTGAGGCCCCCCGGAAGAGCCGGCGCGGGATTACATGTACTCATCTGTTTACAGGTTGCAATTAGTAGCTGGGGCTTGGGAAAGCGGCTGTTGGGGATTGCGGGAGTGTGTGTAAATGTGTGTGTGTTGGACCGGCCGCTTTGCGGTGTGATCGGGTTGCTCACTTACTCTTATTACAGTGACGTCCGTGCCAACCATCCCGGCAGTGGCACCTGTTGGGCTCTACACAGGTTCCGTGTGCTCCACAGCTGGGCTCGCAGACAGCTGCACACACACACACGTTTCGCCATAAGATTTATATGGGATTCAGTACAGGAAGTTTTAAAAGAGTTTCAATTCCTTTTGGAACAGATATCCACCACCAGCAGTATTTCTGTGTGTGTCAGCGTGTATTAGAAGAGTAATCTTTGATCTGACTCAGTTCAGTTTGATTACATTTCTTTTGGAAACGACTCAAATAGCAAATTTAATTGTAATTCAGTTTGAAAGAACAATTCATTTGAGGGTTTTTTTAACAATATATTGGAAATACAGGAACTAATTACACCATAATTAAGCTGGAAGGCCTAGTGGTTAGGACGTTAGTCCTGCAATCAGAAGGTTGTGGGTTTGAATCCCAATTGCTAGAGTAACCGCTGAGGTGCTCTTGAGCAAAGTGCCATCCCCACACACTGCTCCCTGGGCACCCCTCAGTGGCGGTGGCCCCCTGCTTCACTTGGTGAATGGGTAAAATGCAGAGAAAGAATTTCACATTGTTCACACTGTGTGCTGTGCTGTGGTGTGTTCACGCGTGACTATAAGGGTTAATAAGTTAAATCAAATAATAGTGGAATGTAGAAAAGCTTCAAAACAGCAAAATTAATTTGAACCAAAAAAGAGTACAGCCTTTATGAAGGATGTTAAATATTAAAGCTCATTAAGATCTGCTTCGGAAATAGAAGCAAAATGTTTGAAAATCCCTGTCTTATAGGCTCAAGACTGTTAAGGCTAGACCTTTTTTGGGCAGCACTCACTATTACATGCTACGGGAACTGAACAGTTCTTCTTTAGTTCAATTTTTTAGGACTTGCTGATTTCTTTTCTGTCTCCAGTGCACTATCATGACTGGGCTTGTGACCATGTGGATTGTTTATTGTTCCCTGATGTCATACTTTTGTGCAGAGACCATTAGGGCAAATTCCTGCCATGTTGTCAGGGCAGTAAATATTCTTGAATCTTGGATATGTGTGAAAATAATAATGAAATAGTGATCATTACTCTGATAAAAGAAGCTGTATGATTTACATGACGGTTACAACTACCCGATGAACAAATATATCAAAACAGGAGGAACTCTTACCTTTGGAGCACAGATCTCCATGGTAACCTTTACTGCACTTGCATTTGTTCCTCCCCGTGCATTTGCCTCCATTTCTGCATGGCTGACGGCATTTACCTGCGGCAAAATCATGGCAGTCACACACACCCACACTAACTAAAGCAGGAGCAGCAATGTCAACAGGCTTTTTGTTTCTGTCTCTTTAACTCATAAGTGTGTATATATATATATATATATATGGGAAAGTTGTGTACTGCTAAAAAAAAAAAGCTGGTGGAACATCTCACAACCTGTAAGGTTAACTGGTCAGTAAGATGTTTTGGCATAAAAAGAGCATCCCACAGTAGTCCGAGTCTCTCAGAAGTAAATATGAGGAGGGGTTCACCACTCTGAAGAAACAATTTAAGAATAACATTTCTCTATTCCAACATTGTGGCTGTATAGTAGAACAGTTCGGGTGCTAACGTGACCTGCCTGCAGTCCAGACCCACAGAAACCATGAAACTTAAAACACAACAAAGGAGACCCCGACTGTTGAGCAGCTGAAATCTTATATCAGACAAGAATAGGACGTTTCACTATTAAAACTCCACCGGTTGGTCTCCTCAGCTCCCAAACGTTTACTGTTGAAAGAAGTGCTGTTAAAGAAGATGTAACACCGTAGTAAATATACTGCTGTTCAAACTTTCTGAAATTTGTTGCTGACATCAGATTAAACATGAGAATGTATTTTTCATAAAACAATACTGTTCTATTTTAAATTAAAATGGGTTTATTAGTGATTTTGGATTTTGAGCAAAAGCATTGTCTGAGGAAGGTTTATAATGCTGCACTGTCACACATATATAATGATCATATAATGACCACGACTGGGAAACACTGAATGTGAATCCGTTTCGTCCAGCTGACATTTGGATTCATGCATTGCTAGTAATTATTCTATTTGTATTAAGGAGGCCTAACCCTGTTATTTGTCTGCAGAACATATTTATATATTTATATGTCACGTAGTATTCTGCATCATTACACATCTCAGCCAGACCAACTTGTGGTTTTATATTGTTTTAATGTTTTAAAGCATTAAATGTTTTTAATGTGCATCAATCCTCTTTTACTACGACACCCAAAAAGCATTATACGCTATAAAAGCTAGGAATTCTCCCCCCACTTCTAGCCTAGCAACTGAGCTACAGGCTAAAAAATACAGCTAAGCTAGCACTGACATAATGTCATTGTTGAACACAGTCAGTCTTTATTTAGTACAAAATGGATACCAGACACGTTTCTATCCTCAAGGCAGAAAGAAAAGTAGTAAAACTGATGTAAGTTTTAGACAAACTTAGTTCTGACTTTTGTTTTGTGGATTGTTGCCTTCCTCATTTAGTTACTGGATCGTTTCTGTCAATTCAGTAAATCCTTTCTCTTCATCGTAATGATGTTTTGACAGTAAGTTAAACAGCCGCAATTAGATATTTAGCCTCATAGGTAACGTAAGCTATGTGGCATCATTCTGCATTTTCCAGCTAGTGGAAAAAAAAAATCTTCCAAGACAACCCGCTCCCAAAAAAACCCACCCAACGTCAGAATACACCATCAGAAACCGCATTTCCTAGTCTTTCAAAACCCAGAGATTACTGTGGCACTGTTGTAATGGTAATACATGTTTGGAACAAATATTACACTACACATTATATCACATCATAGCAGTTACTGCTCTTTTCCCTGTTCTCTCTAAGGTGGAAGAGTGAGGAATGGATGTCGTTAAGGAGTTAACAAATTCCATACAAACCCACTAAGCAATGGAAAATGTGCATCATAAGTCTTATAAAGGAGTTAACAGCCAACAAAGCGATATAAAAGTCAAAAGTAATGAAAATGAGGTAAGGGGGAAATGTAATGCATTTGAAAAACAGGAGCAGGGTGTGGAGGGATGCTTGAGGACATGTTTATGTCTCTACAAACCTGTTGAATTTTCAATAGGCCCTTTGTGTCTCAGACGCAGCGATGAAATCCATATCCGTGGACAGACAATAGGCGATACCTTTATAAAAACACATCTTCACGCGGACTGTGGATAGTTTCATCAAAGCAGGTTTGTGCAGGGAGCGCGTTACCTGATCCTGAAGAGGATCAGAGGGAGAGGACGAGCTCTGCGCCGCTGAAACGCTTCAGAGCAACTTTTCCAGACACAGATAAACTCCTGGAAATACTCTGTCACTCTTTACTCCATGGAAACGGCTGTGTGCTCACAGGACTAACCTCAGTCTGTGTCTATAGATATACGGCTTTAATGTCTTAATGGCCTTTCCTCTCACATATCAGGTAGTGGGAGTTACATGAAGTTGCCTTTGAAGGGAAATGATTCATAGTGTGAAAACATCCTGCCTTTGAGCCAGGGGTGTCGAGACACGGTGACAGAAGAGGATGAAATGTAAGGGGTGAGGCGGAGTGTACAGACAAGAACCAGACTAAACACATACATTAAAAGAAGATGCCTACAAGCAATAGAATTGAACGATACACGTGACTCTCGGCCTCGCAGGGCAAAACATTAAGTGGAGCCTATTGTTACCTTTAATACCATCACGTTTCAAAAAATGAGAAACAAAAATGCCTTAAAAATGACTTTCATCTTAAACTAATAATATTAGATAATTTCAAAAATCAGTTTAAAAACAGCAGTTTACTGTTTATCATTGTATCAATTACCTTTACAGCATCTACGCCTAACTGCTTAATGGCACTACTAATGGCACAATGCCTCGGGCTCATGGTCTGGACATTAGCGCTCGTGTTGGTCATTAAACTGCTTTACGTCACGTTTGCCCACGGAGGTGCTGGCCCATTTGCCATCAGTGTGAGAACACACTTCAACTAGGAAGTTTATTTAAGGGATTCCTCTGAAGACTGCAGGTGGTAACAGGACCCTCACGGTTACGTGCCAAATGCAAAGGCTTTCCCTTTTCTTTAAAATCACTCGCTGGAAGTTAAGGACACAAAAGCTGCCTCTGAACTGCATGCATTTCATCTGAATTGACTGACGTAATTCATAAAGACTTCCTTACTGAAACTACTTTAAAACCTTCTCAGTGTTTTCAATGTAAATGAATCCCTCTTATTGGTCAGTTCATTGTGAAACTGACACAGAGTAAACAGCAGCTCTTTTTTTTTTTATCACGGGGAAAAAAGATTTTGATATGACTTCTAACTCTTTTATTTTAAGCCTCATTTTGTTTTGTGTTCAAAATGTATTGTGGTCTGTTAATGGATCAGTCTGGTCAAACTGGGTTGATTTTCAACACTGTTAGGGTTAAGGTATTTTACTCTTTTGTGCATAGCCTAGTATTTCTTTTTTTCCTATTTTATCCACATTATTTCATTCATTAGAACAGAGAGGTGTGACCCCAGATCTATAGTTTTGCTCGGAGCAGGTCGGATGCTGGTGGATGTAGGAGAGGTCACTGTTTGTACTCACTTATTTCACAGCGGACGCCCTCAAAGCCAGCAGGGCAAATACATTTGCCAGGATGGAAACAAGTTCCCCCATTCAAACACGTAGTGCTGCAGTTAGCTGCAAGACAAGTGCCGTTAATGCAACAGAAAGCTGTTTCATATTAGCCCAAAGTAATAAAAATGATCCAAATGTGTATGTGTATGCAGAGTGTTCGCAGGATTTAGGGTGAAACTCTCTCATACCTTTTTCACAGCCGGCTCCATAGTAGCCAGGAGGACAAATACACACTCCTGGACTCATACACATACCACCGTTCAGGCATCTTGGGGAGCACAGGGCTGAAAGAAGACCGAAGGTTGGTATTACTGTGAACCCTGCATTAGCAAAAAGGCCTAGAACTGCCCATAAAGTATATTGATTTAACGGATTACTATAGTGATTTTTGAAACACCAATGGTATTGATTCATGATACATCAACACACTCTGACCAGCATTGGTTTTGATGGTACTGTTAATCAAAGTAATCAGCTAAATCCAGTCCAAGTTTTAGGTCAGGTGAGCTTTAGCCATGTCAGATGTGTGTAGACTGAACTGGAAAGGTTTTTGGCTCTTTCTAGAAAAACATTCATAAACCTATTTCTCTAGCGCTGCAAATAGATGAAAAACACATGGCTTTGCCACCCAACCTGGTCCAAAATTATTACCTTTTTTCAGACTGAGAAGAGTCTGAATACATACATATGCCTTTTCATCCACCCCTCTGATATGGAGCAGGCTTTAGCATGCTTTGTAATTTGCACAAGATGTTTGGGAATGTGCTGAGCATTGGCAAGACATAATCATTATAATGATCAACCAGATTTATTTGTTAATAAAGGAGACTTAACCTTCCACCTTCTCGTGGAGTATGCTTTCCATAAATTTTGGGATCTCAGCTGGTTTCTGACTTCTATTGCTCGAAAGGTTTATGTCTGCTGAACACACCCAGTGGCCGTAATGTCGAGGAGAAGTCTTTGATTCTGAGAAGATTGAAAATCTAGGCTGATGTATATGGACACTGGCTAGCTCTCACAGTGTATAAGATGGATTGTAGAATGCAACGCCAAATGACATGACAGTCTATTCACTCTCCATATGTACTTTATAAGTGGACACATTGTAATTATACTGTTGGATACTTTATGTACGTAACTTTTTAGCCGTGCACACATATTCTGAAACTTATAAAAACACTCCCCGCCTTCCCAAATTCCCAAGATTTCCATTTGCTTATGTATTCCGTTACATTTGAAATTAATTCGGAGCTAATTCTGAGCTAGAACATAACAATTCACAATGTATTCACTTTAAAATGCAGTTCTTAAACCCAAGGATGCTGCACATAAGATATGAGTATAAGACAGACCAAACAAACAGCAATTCCAGAAAAAAACTATTTTTAAAGAAATATTGTTTTTTTTAACCGACTATCAGCATGGGTCTGGTATTTAGCTTTAAATGGTTGATTGGAGGGGAAAAATCATTGTAAATGTTTATTTCAAGTGAGGTTACAAATTTGTCATTTTAAATCTCAGTAGTTTTTAGAGAAGAAATAACAGACTGGTGTCGGTACAATAGTCAAGGCTTCAGTACTGGTATCATAAAAGAATCATCTCTGGTTAACATATACAGAGATAAATGAAATAAGCTTAACAAAACTTGAATGAAATAAGACTTGAAATGAAATAAGACTTAAAATGCATTTAAGTTTGTTTGTTTTGTTTATTTCTGTTTGTTTGTTTTACTTGCTGGAAAAAGATTAAATTAAAATCTTCTCTGGAGGTCCTTAAACCTTTGTATACAAGTGTAATTTCATATGACATGAATCAGAACATAATGTTGATTGTTATTGTCATTGTCCTACAGAATGTGTATGAGCCATTCATGTATTATAAAAACATATGACACATATACTGTGGACTGATGTGTATATATGATGGTACATATGGTCAGTTATCAGATTTTGTAAGTGGTTGTCACTGAAGAATCCATATTTTGAAGGTTTTTTGCACAAAGGGCACCTGTATGGAAGGACGAGTTACCTTTTTCACAGTGTGTGCCATAGAATCCATCCTGACACTCACAGATGTGTCTTTCATTGCAGTATCCTCCATTCCTGCAGCCACCAGGGCACTTCGCTTCAGAGGGAGAGAAGAAAGAAAGGAGAAAAGACGATGAGAGCTCTTCTCTTGTTCTTCAGCCACTTCACTCCCAACTTCCTTCCTACACCACTTCAAGGCCTTCCACATTCCTGTACAGTGTGGCGAAAGGCAACCGAATTCAATAATAGACGTGTCTTCAAAAGAAGCGAATGGCAGCATTTGAAAAACTGCAAAGGCTTTGAGATGAAGCCACAGTGTCATCAAGTCTGTCAAATACGTTGCGTCTCATGCAGGCCTTTCAATTTGGACGCCCGTGGTCTAGCGAGGGTTTTCTATTCTAATTTGTACGTCTCTCTCTGAAGGCCATGTGGTCCGGTCACATTAAAGGTTCATTCCATGGAAACAAGCAAAGCTTCCAGACGTGTTTTAAAAACAATTTCCTCTCCGTCTACAAGCAATAGCGGTGTCTGGAATATTTGCAACAGTTGACCAGCTGCCCCGAGGGGAACCTGGCACCAGCTCTCGGCCTCCTGCTACACAAAGAAAGCGGACATGGAACGAGCCGATGCATGTCTCATCTCCTACAAACAAATCCTGTTTGAGTCCTGTATGACTTCTTTTCCATACGACATTGGCTCAATCTCCAGCCACAGATATGATAGACTACAACAGACTGTGGCTTCAGTCCTTAGAAGTTGCCCAAGATTGGTGTAATCTGATATTGACTGATAATTGAACTTTTGGTAGATACCATATATATGTTTGGTTGTGTGACTAGAAGAGGAGATATATTATTATGATGTAAATTTGATGGAAATGTATTGTTTTTTTTCATTCAGCTGTTGGGCAGAACAACAAACCATCCTCTATACCCTTCCATGTTTTTTCATTCCTTGGCATCTAACCAGTGGAAAAAGTTTCAATTTGTTAGAATATAAACACATTTGTCAGAATATAAACAAATATAATTAACAATATTCCTGTGAAATTACCTTTCCACTAACAGTCAAATGTATGGATACATTTCACTTCATACTCATCAAAACTATATTCACAAAATATTCACAAACAATGACTCCAGTCATTAGCCACCAGTTTTGACCATACCCTCCCTCCTCACAACATAACTGCATGGCTTAAATGCATTAAAGAAACAGACATTCAACTAATTAATTTTAACTACAGTAATAATAATGATTTATAATGATTGCGGCTCTAGATTCCAATACCAACTCTACATTTTCTGGCTCCGAATTCCACTAAACTCAATACCACTTATTATTTGAAACAATTTGATCCAGTTTTCTCCCCAATTTGGTCATTTCCAGGTCCATCCAATAGTTAGAGACCTCTCCCATCATACAGTCCTCCCAATACTAAGGGATAACACGTCCTAGTCCCACACAAGACATGCAAAGCACCACGGCATCTTTTTGAACTCCAGCCATCTCAATGTCACTGGTCAGCTGGTCAGAAGAGAGCACTAACCGCCAATTTTGTTACATTAATTAACAAACACTAATGCTGGCTAGTATCACACTGTGTGATGGAGAGTGGCATCACCAGGGATCAAATAAACTGGGACTGCAAAAATTGGATGTTTTATTTTATTGTATAAATTCTTACAAAGACACTAGTTTGAATATTTATATCTGTAATGACAAACTTTTAGGCATGTTTTTGATTAAAATCAGTTGTGTCCAAAGTTCTTGTTTGTAATGTAAATACAGCTGTATACAAAACTTTGGGTGACCCTTGTCAAGTTACATGCTTTTTGATCATTTCTTAAGTGAAAATAAGTAAACATCCTCTACAAAGAGAACACAATTTTAACGAATGATTCTGGTGTATTTGTTGAATACAACAATATAATATGATACAATCTAATATAATATTTATAAAAAATACATTGTTAAAAACATAAATGTTATGTTTTGGTTGATTTTTGTGTCCAATGTGTCACATAAATAAAACTTAATGGCATTAGAATTGGCAGGAAAATACTACATTTAAGTCTGTTCCCTGTAGCGGATGTGTTAACGGATGTGTTTTTTTCCTAAGAAAATCAACACCACAATATTTTTCACATTTTTGCAATCAAGTTATTATGTAATGTATGTAAATCATGTATTGCAATGACTTTAATAGTAGACTTATAAGTGCTAAATTTAAAATATATTTTATACAGGCTGAATTTTGCTTTATGGCAAAATCATTTGATGTTACCCACTAATGTTCCCCTCATTGGCCAGATTACAGCAGCTTATTGTTTAGTTGCTAGAGAAAAAGACCTGCATCTTAATCTTTCTCTTAAAGGGTGAAATTGTAGCAAGCATGTGGTCAGATCTTTGGTCATCTGAGGACTGAGATCCATGTTCCGGGTGTGTAGCTCACAACGACCGCTGTGTGTTCTGTGTTTTGATCATTAGAGCACCTTCAGCTGTCACTGGGGAACGTGCTGCTTCCTTCCCACAGAGAGACTTCAGCCAGATGGACCATTTGATCTGTGGTGTCTGTGAGGAAGGGGGTGTAAGGAATGCAACACTAGGTGTGTGTGTGTGTGTGTGTGTGTGTGTGTGTGTGTGTGTGTGTGTGTGTGAGTAAGTGTGCGTGTGTGTATTGGGGGGGCACTGCTCTCTCTCATACTTGTGGTCTGCAGCTGGTAGATTTCACATGACATCATAGGCCAGTGATGGCCATGGTGTGTGCAATGTGGCGGAACTCATATCGCATCTCTCTTCTTCTCGTCTGTTCTAAACACGTCTCAAACATGTTATAGAGGAGACCAAACATGTTCTTCCGCAGCAGAAAAACAGCAGTCCAAGCATTTCCTCATTTCTTTCCATCAATGCAAACCACACATTAGCTTGTGCCTAAATTAGCACCATTCTGACAAAGGAGGCTCCATTGACTGCTTAGGCTTGGAACCGCAGACCACAGCTTCATGCGTCTGTCATCAGGCCTCTGCCTTGGGCCCCAAAGGCCCTGAGGTTTCCCACATGGCCCAACACGCTTACAAATAAGCTGAGAACATCAACTCAAAATCACAAATGTTTCAAATTTTGTGTTGGACCATTCATCATGAAAGGTTTATATAATATAACCAGCGCCTTACAGTGTAAAAAGACCTTTTTTTTTCTCACATGACAGTGACGACTTAATAGGACCTTATTTCTGAAAGCAACAGTACCTCAGAAAAGCACAGGAATATTTAACTTCCTTAAAAGATTAATCCAGTGTTTTTCAAACGAATTCTTGTCTTCCAGAACTGAATGATCAACCACAGATTTTCCTGATCTTAAAAAAAGAACACACTTACAATAGAGGCCAACTGGATGCTACAGACGCAGCAGCTAGAGACTAGGATGCAAAATGCAGGAGATTTCCGTTACGCAGTATAAATAAATGTGTACAGGATCTAACCTCTCTGGCAGGTCTTGAAGAAGATGGCATTGTGTGGCGTCCTCAGAATTATGTTTCCACCTCCATCCATTACCAGGATAGTGACCTCGAATGCTGCAACCCCATCCTGGTCACCTCGACAGGGGAAGCCTACCTGAACCACTGAGGATATACATCCATTTGTTGTGTTAGAGTGTAAAACAGTGCTGGCCACATTTCCTCCCTCATTCAGCACTGGTTATATGAGCACTAGAGGATTAAGATGGGTCTCACCACACTACATAAATATAATATGAAACCAAATCAATTATGGAAGGATAAATTACCCTTAATATGACCAGTTACACCAAGTAAAATGGTTTCATTTTGATTTCGGGTTGACTTTTAACTGGGAACTCAACTTTATGTAGCAACATCAAATGTATTAGGTTAAAAGAGAGTGTTGTAAAGATTGGGCAGCCTTGTAAACAGCAATATGCATTTGTGGGCAAGGCACGAATGGATCAGTTATGCAAGCAAAGAGGAGTTTTCTCCCAACATGGGCAGCATTATAGGTGCCACATTGTGCGAAATCTCATCTTTACTTTTTAGCAAACACAACTTACGTATGCTGTAGGTCATAGAATAAAGGGTTTGTAGGATATTTCAGTGAATGCTTCTTCACCTGAAGCTTTGTGTGGTACGGAGCCCAGCAGGGGGATGTTGACGACGGGGTCATCCATGATGTCCTTGTCGAAGGAGCGCAGAGACTGGAACTCGTAGAAGTACTCGGCCTGCAGTGGAAAGAGACGTTGTCTTTGCTCTTTCACCTTTTTTAAATAACAAAAGTGTGGAAAGCCTCTGTAGTTGAAGTGTGGGCCTCTGGTGCCCCGCCACTGAAGGAGGGCGTTTGGGGCCAGCGGAGGCACGGTGAAAAGAGAGGCTACGGATTCTTAAATTCGATTACGCTGTGTAAATCATCCCAACAGAGGAGACACATATATTTAAGAGGAGTGAATGGGACCTCTTGGTTTGTATGTATGTGTGTGTGTGTGTGTGTGTGTGTGTTTGTAAATTGGTTTATTTGCTTCAAAATGGAAAAAGAGAATGAGGCTTTCCTCCTTAAGTAATGCTCTTCAACCTTTGAAAATTACATCCTTGTCTGAATGGCTGTGACAGCATGGCAAAACACACACACCACAAAAAATGTCCCAAAAGGAGATGAAAGCCAGGGATGTATGGCATTCTCTCTCTCTCTCTCTCGATTTTTGGAGCACAGCGGTGTTTGATGAAGGGAAAACACACACGGGCCGTGTCGAGAGCTTTGCTAATCCTACTGCTGAATGGTAATAACCAACGCAGATAACTCTCGCCGCCAGCCTTTTATGCCTGAGGCTTTTGTTCTTAAGCCTCAGCGGCAGGCTTTGAAGTGTGGAGTAAAAGAGCTGAGGAAAGAGTGGGCCCTCTTTTTCTCTCTTTCTCTCTCTCTCTCCCTCTCCCTCTCTCGCTCTCTCTCTCTCCGTACCTCTCTCTTTGTTCTGTACCTCTCTTTTTTCTCCCTTTAACCTCACTTCTCTCTCGACATGCCATTTGTGGATTATGATCTCAATGTGCACGGACACATCATTTACGATCCAGCAGATGAGCTGAAAACAAATAGCAAACGTTGATAAGAAACACACATTCTTCCTGTTATGGTTCCCCGCAAAAAATGAACCAAGGGGGCAGTTTGATTCACAAACTGAAAAAATATGTTGAAATAAACTGTAACATTATTTTTTACTTAACTGAATAGAAATGTGTGGCATCATTAGAATGATGCCACATTAGAATTCACAGTGTTGGTTTAGAAATAGTGCACTATAATCAATAGAGGATGTGTTCGCGTATTTTCACTTAGAAAATCAACAAAACATGTAATTTAGCCAACAAAACATGTCATTTGTGTGCAGTCGTAGCAAACATTTGCGTTCGACTGTAGCAACTGAGTGCATGGTAAATAAATGAGACCAGTACTAGAGACCTTTCACTGGTCGTCACGAGTTGCATAAAATAATATTTGAAATGTCTCTGACATAATAACAGGTTATTTAGTGACATCATACTGCTAACACTCTAAAAGTTAAGACCCCGTCCCACTCAGTTGGAACTTTGGGGGCCAGTCAAACCAACACACTTAGCCAAGTGCAAATTTTCTGATCAAACTGTTAAACCATGACAACACTCAAATATGTAGTTTTATTCAATGTTTACAATGCCCATCTATCTATCTATCTATCTATCTATCTATCTATCTATTTATCTATCATCTATCTATCATCTATCTATTCATTCTCCTTCTTTGGTTTATGGCCATATTCTGTTGCTGATAGTCCCGTCTTATGAACTATATCAGCCATGGTAGATATTTTAAAGTTTAGCACTGAATCAAATGAAATAATCACAAAAGCAAATGGACGGTTTGATATAGACATATGAGTCCACTGCTGTGGCTGCTCTGACCCATTAAACACTTACTCGGTTGGCTATTGCAGCTGATGGTGAAGTTTCTGACCAAAGGTAGGAGAGAAAAGTCATTTTAGCCACTGATTTTTACCACAGAATGATGGATACGAGAAAGGAGCAAACACGCACAGTGTACAAACCCATTCCAAATGGAGCTCTGGCCTTAAAGCATGTCCTGAGAGGCCTGTGTGTGTGTGAGTGAGTGAGAGAGAGAGAGAGAGAGAGAGAGAGAGAGAGAGAGAGAGAGAGAGAGAGAGAGAGAGAGAGAGAG
>JBBPCX010000135.1:23101152-23122217 GCA_037974365.1 Hydrocynus forskahlii | reverse complement strand
CTCTCTCTCCCTCCCTCCCTCTCTCCCTCTCTCCCTCTCTCCCTCTCTCTCATATATATATACTACATATATGTAGTTTTTTTTTACTTTTAAACAATAGCAATTAAAAACATTAAAATTCCAAAAAATGTAAATTTCAAAAATAAAAATAAATAAAAATACCCTTATGTAAAGAAAACTTGTAATATTAAGATATAATGGATGATTGATTAATTTCTGACCATTATAAAATACCTGAAAATGTTCGTATTGGTCAGGCTCTAATGGAGAGATGGGACATGACAGATATAGCTAGGTAATCACCTGGTACATATTCTGGTCTGTATTCTCTTTCTGTGCTAAACCCAGCCTAATTCTGTATTCTTTCACCTCTAAGCTTTGGTCTATAGGTTTGGGTCACATTTTGATTGTTTGCGCATAATTCCCAGGCTCGCAGTGTGTATGTGTATGTCTGTGTTGGAATGGGCATAGCGCATGACTGCCCATGTGAATCTAATGAGACAAACACACAGCTAGAAGACGTAAAAGGCACTCTACAACACATAAGAGTCCATCGCGCTTCCAGTGAACAATAACAAAAGGGCTGCACCAACAATGCTGCATTTTTCAGGGGCCTATGAGCCACATAGGACACCTCAGAGGCTGCCCAGCAGGGACCTGCATACATTCAATACATTCTAACGAGATCCTACCAGGAATGAACAACATGAATATTTTGCCAAAATAAAGAGTCAAAATCAGCAGTGGCCTAAATGGAGAACATTGGGCATTTTAACTGTGTGACTATTGTTTATTTAAAGAGTGAAATTCTTTATAAAGACAATTAATGGTATGTTGGCCATGAGATAAAAGGCTCATTCATGCATGTGTTAACAGTCCCAATACAACTAGATATTTTGTCTAGATTCACAGATTCATAAATGATGAGCATTATATCTACGATGTAATGCCTGTAATATACCAGTTATTTCTTTGGAATTTGATCTTTTCAATTTCAATAAAGGCCACTTTCATACGTGGTATTAAATCTGACACAGGTGTGATTTTTCACGGCCAGTCATGGTGAAATTCATGCGTCACTCTGTAATACTGCACTGGCAGGAGTCACTCTGTGAAAACAAACATGAAAGACCGCTGTAATGTATGGGGTCAGTAAAAGGACAGTGAAGCGCTGGATCAGTGAGTATTTGAGGAGTCAGTGAATTACAAGCAAAACTTTAGAGATCGTATCGGAACCGATCAGTTAAAAGTAGCCCTTCACATCTCAATGTTTTAGATGATATCTGTGTTAGTGAAAGCATTCATCTCCAGACTCCACATCTACATTACATCTACTCCACATTACCATCTGCTCATGTATTTCTCCGATACCACTGCACATCAACTTATAAACAAAAACATAATCACTAAGGCTTGAAAGGAGCCTTAAGGACTTATTTCTTATTAAATTAGTAAGTCTAATGTGATTAGAAATACTGTAATGCATTGACCTATTTCAGGGGTTCCTAAAGCCCATCATGTTCCAGCACACCTGATTCAACTCATAAACTAATTACCATGCTCCTCACATGCTTGGTCAGGTGTGCTAGATTGAGGAAAACACAAAAATGGGCAGCTCATGACTTACACAGTGTATTCGGACTTCATACGAGTGATTTCAAGTGGTCTTTAGGAAGGGAGATTACATGTTTCAGTAGGAATTCTTCACTGAACTGCAGTTCCCTTTACATTCTGTGCTCAGTGTATAGGGAATTCTGCGCTCAGTGTATATGCATTGCAAATAAAGTGACCCATACCCGAGCTATACCCGTGGCTAACTGCCTCAGTGCTTTCTTATTAGTCAAAATGTCACCACAACATGCAAAGAGGTTATTGTTTTGTCCACAGTCCACGCAAAAGAACAACAATGGAGGTACAAACTAACAACTGGGAAGTTGACAAAGTACAAGCACAACTATCCGTTTGGGTTAAACATAAATATCAGTGGGAGTTTTCTATGACACTAAAATATTTAAAATTGTGAGAAAAGCAAAGGTGTACCAGGACATAGTCGTAAAAACTCAAACAAGATTACAAAAATAAAAGACCACTATTACAAAAACAGCTCTAAAAGAAAAACTTTTTACGACTCCATAGCTGCGGTTTTGGGATGACAATCGGCCATAAACTGTGGGGAGAGAACTGTGCATCAGAAACATCGTTAGAGATCCCGTGGAATGGAATGTAGCTTTGTATTTTGAAACCCTGTACTACTTCATTATAGGAAAAGGCAATTACATTACCATAATATGTTGCTTTGAATCCCAAACCTGGAAACAAATGCCCAATACCGTTTGTCCCCTAGGGCTTCACGCCAAGTTTTAATACAAGTTTTAACTCATCTCATCAGTTCATTACCAAGCCTATCATGAGGTTAAAATAGGTGTAGCAGAGAAAGGAGACAAGAGGTTGTGTGGTGAAGGGAGATGCAGGATTGTGTTATAGGGTTAAAAAAAAAAACCTCAATCTCCGTTATTCCATTGCTCCACGTTTAAACAGTCCTGTGTCCTGTTTCAAAAAAGGGCTGGTAGATCCACAGGTTTTCACAGCCAATCACATCTAATAAAACAAATTAACTTCAGTTTTCAACTGTCTGAAGACTGAGACCATCTGAGATAGCAAGTGGATCCAGGTGAACATTTGCCTCATTACAAGTTAGTGAATGTGATTGGTGATATTGGTGTACCTCTGCTCAGAATTAATCTGAATTTGGTGTCTGCTTTTAGTTCTCTGCCATGAAGGGATTTGACAAAATGTTTACGAGAATGTCTTAGACATCAAACAGCATATTTGTAACCATTTAACGTGTAATATTTAGAGGCACTCTATTCATCAGAAGTCTGGTTCCCATCACCACCGCCGCGAACAATTCTGACTTGGTAAGTTTCTTTAGAATGAACGTCCAAGTAAAGTGATATTGTATATGACTGTATATTGCCCACTACTATGTTAAATTCCTATAGTTATATTGTTAAAGGTGCAACACCACACTCAGCCCAAGATCACATTCAATTCATAATACTAGATTCAAGATTTTTTTTTTAACATCTTTTGAAAAAAACTGTCAAAAAAGGATTGTCACACCCCTATTATTTATTTTAGTCCTAAGAGCTGTGAGAATGTTCCGCATGTTCCCTACATATAATACTAAAATAATAGCTTAGACATTCCATTCAACCTTCTGATTGCATGGGCAACTCCCTAAACACCCAGCCACCAGCTGCTGTGGTGCCAACATTGGTAGTAGCTCTTTGGTCTGTGTTTAACTTTGGACACTTTAGAGATTCAAACACTAAAACTGGGACCCAGTGTCCCGAAGGCCTCCATGTTTCACTTCACCTCTGTTTGTTCACATGGAGGGTCTGACAAATGAAAGGGCGCATAAGGAAAACCAAATTTTGAAAACACAGCATGTGCAAGGTGTATATACAGAAAAATACCTGGAAAATTTGTCTGTTTGAAATTCGCTGTTCTTGTGATGTCAATCATTAAAACACTTTGCATATTTTAAACTATTCACAATTCAGTTATAAGGACTGTTTCTTTTTTGGCAGCATATCAGAACAGAGCTTGTTTAGATACATCAGTACAGGCACAGTAACAACACAGTAACAGCTTGCTCAATTCAAGCGGATACTGACAGGTTTGGATATAGACTTGTAAAAAGAAAAAATAAGACTGGTTTTCACACATAACCTCAAAGAAATGTCATACGTGGAGCTCAGAGTAAAAAAATAAAATTCAAGAAAAATGTAGGACAGGAGAACTATTTCCTCAAGTAATTAAAAGGGAGTGACAGTGAGTGAGCATTGATGAAGCCTTAACAACACTCCACGGAAGTGCATTAAGTCTAGCAGGATGAAGGAAACATCATTAAAATTCAGTCAAACACAATTTTCTCAGTATTTACTCCTTCCTCTGGACTGTGAGGCAGAGGAATGCAGAGGGACTGGCTTGAGAAAAAAAAGAAGTAAGATCACTACCCCAAGGGAGTTTATAAAGGTCTGAGCTTTTTGGTTTCAGTCTTATGGCTGGGAAATGACAGCTCTGGTGGCCTGAAGTTCACTTTGCACACTTTCAATCAGGCATGCCAAACCGGGTTCATTCCGGGCCAAAAGTTACCTCAGGAAGGCCTTGCTAATCAGCTGATGAGTTGAATCAGGTGTGTTTAATGAGACAGATCATTAAACTCCCCAGCACTGTAGCACACCAAGACTTGAGCCGCTATTGCAGTCCAAAATATATCAGTGTTAATCTCTGCTTCCATACTGTATGTTACTATAGAAGCAGCAATTGGAACCATTTGTTCCAATACAGCTTTTGTGAGCCATCTTTGCAATAAGTATGCAACCTTGGCCACTTAGCATTATCCTTTTATTATTATCCAGGATTGTAGTTGCAATTCATCCCCCCACCATCCACTGCCATGACACCCCCAACAAACAGGCGAGTAGTAGCCTACTCAGATGAATATTACTATTCTAATGCGTTGCAGTGTAAACTGCTAATTTGGTGGCTTGAAAAAAGAAGCGGCCCTTATAGTCACGTGTAAACACACCACAGCACAGCACTGTGCCAACAGTGTGAAATTCTTTCTCTGCATTTAAGCAGCCACCTAAGAGAGGTTCACATTTTACATACGTTTTATTCGTACGCTTCATACTGAATAATACAATCTCACAGTTTTAATCGCTTTTTAAAATCTGGTGGATTTTATCCCTGTTACATTACCGGCAAACCTAAATATCGCCATGCTTGTTCATTCCTGCGTGAATAATTTAACTTCTAAAACTTATATAAGATACACATGAAATTATATATATACACTCAAATTATGTGAGATACTTTTAATGTGAGAGAAGCGAAAAAAAAACAGATTTGCTTTTATGGAGCTGCAGAAACTTATCAAACAGAAGCGAATGAGATTAAAAAACCCTTAGTAAACGATAACGTTTCCCCCTAGCCCACCAGTACCATTGTTTATTCTCCAGTTTACCTGTGCTGGCTCTGGATCCGCAGCACTCCTGTGAGGGGGGGTAGAGGACGGGGCAGGTCCAGCTGGTCTCCTGACCAGGACACATGGCAGTTGCAGAAGTACTTCAGATAGTTGTAGATTCCGGTGGCCACCGCCACCCCGGTGGTCCCCACGGCCACCACTTTGTTGTTCTTCGTGGAGCGAAGCTCACACACGTCCAGGCCGTCACTGGACAGACTGCCATTGACTGACACCACGAAGTCCCGAGCTCGGTCTCCCAGCAGCCGCCGGAGCAGCTCCGCCACGGCCCGGGACTGAGTCTGATCTCCAGCCCTCGCTCGGAGCTGCTCCAGAGAGCCGTGTGCAGGAGATGCGACCACAACCAACACGAGGAGGACTGTCAAACACGAACGCGCCATTTCTGTTTATGCTGGTGATTTCGGATAAATCTGGCGCAGCATTGCACGAAAACATCCAAACTTTCCTTAGCAGGACCATTGATTTACCACGGAAGGAACAGGAAACAACACGCATCGTCCAATCAAGCAGGACTACGAGAGAATTCGGACCAATAGGATCGCGCGAAAAAGAAAACACAACGGAGCCTGTCACATGATTTCAAAAGAGTAGAACATCCAGACCTGAAGACCTGACCAGGATAGACAGAGTCTGCAACTGTTGAACTCTGCCACTCCCAATTTCCTCACAGTTTGTGTCTAAAAAATGACTAAACCATACTTTCTCTCAGGTTGTGTGTTAACAGCCGTGCCAAAAATACATCTGAGATGAATACTTTTGACTTCCAGAAATAAATAATTTCCTGTTCAATATTCCTCAGTATTCCTACAATGATTTCAACCACTCGCTTTAATTTCCATGCATGGTTTCAGTAACTCTTTTACTTTCAATGGTTTTATTCACAATTCAAATAATGACGTGACAAAATTAGTAGGAAAGTGGCACAGTGGGTACTGTGCCAGGGTTGGAGGTTTGAACCTGGGTCCTGGCCTTGTGGTAGCATGGGTTTCCGGTTTCTCCCACAGTCCAGAGACATGTATGTCAGGTGAACTGGGGATTGTAAATTGACCGTAGGTGTGAGTGAATGGTGTGTGCACTCTGTGGTGGGCCGGTGACCTGTCTAGGGTGAGTCCCTGCCTTTCTGTCAAGATGAATGAGTTAAACAATCCCATTAATATGCACACACACACACTTTTGGGCCCACTGCACTACAGTGCCATTTAACACCCAAACCAGTAATACACATACAAACAAAACCAGTGTTTTGTCCTAATCAGTCCAGTCCTAATCTTGAAGCTACTTCATGTATTAGGATGCAGTGAGGTAGCTTTACAAATCATCAAACATTTCAGATGTCTGGTTCCCATCTCCAGTCACAATTCTGACTCGGTAAGTTTCTCCAGCATTGAGCAAAGGAACATTTTACCAGCTTGGTGGCTCCGTTGCAAACCTTCTACATCTTTGGGGCTGCTTTTGGCCTGGTGGTCAGGGCGTTGTCCCCAGGTCATGGGTTTGTATCCCAGGACTGCCAGTGGCACCACTGAGGTACCCTTTAGCAACTGCTCCCCGGGCGCTGCGTTGCGTCATTGTTCACTCTGTGTGGTGTGTTCTCGTGTTACTATAAGATACACTTTACTTTACTTTAGTTTTCAGGGAGAAGCTTGAAATAAAACTGTCATATCTTCTTCATTCCAGAGAGTCCCTTCATGGAACTTGCTGCACATTTGAGTGCTTTCACTGTTGACATCTTACAAGTAATCAGCCTGTTAGTATTTCCTTACTGAGCTGTAAGGAGGGTGTTGAAGCAGGTAAATTCCAAAAATGTGCCAGACAGTGCGCCTCCATGACCAGGGTTGGGAAACACCAGGTCAGTTGATTTTCAAATAGTACTATTCTGATTTGGCCATTTAGCTCTTTGTTAATCAACCACTCCTGCTTTTGGCCGTGCTTGGGATCACTGTCCTGCTGAAAGGTGGAGTTGCTCCCAAGCTTCCCATATTGCATCATATAATGCTCAGAAAAGTGGCTAGCAACCATTGCTTAAAAATAGTAAAGAAAATTAGGCAGGACTTGGGACCCATCCAAGGGGGTCAGCCCCTGCTGTGGGAGAGCCTAGAACTTTGCCCTGTCGTAGGGTGGGTGGTACACGATGGTAACTGTGTCCTACTAGAGAGTATACTGTACACTTTGAGGAGTAGCAAGTAGGTCTTTTTCATTCCTCCAGTGATTTTCAGCCTATAAGCGGGAATTGAATAGTATGTATTATTTGTATGATCTCTGTGTATTTGGACAAAATGCCAAATCTACCACCTACCACACATTTTCTGCATTTAGGTTCTTTGACTTCTCCATGGATGACTTTAAGAGCTCATGTCTTTTTTGATGGAAGCATGGTTGTTAGCCCCGCCACTGGGGGCCTGTTAATGAACGAATCTTGTTTTTCTGCCATGAAAGTAATTTCACTGAGCTGCAGAATTTGCATGTATATTTTACCCGCACTTTGTGCCATAACTAACTTACAGCTAGTCAGGCCAAAGTAAATGCAGTTGTTGCAGATGTTATAGGTGTAACATCTCTGGTCGGCGGCCGCTAAAGGTGGCCTTTTCTGTGTTATAGAAGTGGATTTATAGAAGTTGAAGTTCTGTGTACTCCAGGTTTTTGTTTACTTGTTACAGCTGACCGTCGTTTAATAGTGGTTTGCGATACTACAAGATTTAGTATCGATCCGATACCAAGTAATTACAGGGCCAGTGTTGCCGATACCTTCACCGATACTTTTTAATAATTGAGGTGGATGCATCATCAAACTGGTAAATCTGAGGGAATTTGCATGACCTTTAAGTGTTTTTGTGATTTGTCCTTTGGATTATTAATTTGTTAAACCCAGGACAGAATTTAGGCAAAGTTATAAATAGAAAATACTTTATTATCATAATAACAATAACAATAGAACAAATGACAACAATTTTCTTAAATAAAGAAAGTACAGAAGATTATTACAATTTCTTGGTGTATTTGGAATGCTTTTTTCCCCCCCAATGCCGTTACTTAAACTATAAGAATATTTTGTCACTGAACATCCATTAATAGATTATTATTGAATCTTAAAAGCTGTATTAGTTGAAAAGGGTGGTAGCAGGTGGCTGGGTCTGGGTCGGTAGGCACAGGGACGCAAGATGCACCTCTAGTGCAGCCGTTGTAGGCTGAAACAATGATTAAACTGTATGTGCATCTGTTCCATCAAATAAGTGAATAAAATACTTTTAGTATTGTTGTTTCTAAGAGTGAATTTGGATGGGGTCAAATGTTCTTCGGCCAGACCAAATTTTTAATTGTTTTAGTTTTTCAAACTTACTGTACTTCTAAATGCAATTATTGCCAAAAATAGGCCCACATCCCAAAAGCTCTCCCAACTGGAGTCCACCCACCCACGCATGTCTTTCATCTGCTGTTTTCGAAGAGCTTTCTTCACTGTTGTCTACCGAGTTCTTGTTTTCGCTGGTAGGCATTTTGCTGCTTCAGCTTTTGCTTATACTCTAGTAAGTTTATGAAGAAATTAACCTTTGCATGCTGTTCCCAGTCAGTTCAACAGCACTTAACTTCTGGGCCTCTGACACAAAAACACAGCCTTTAAATAATCTTCCCTTGCTTTCTTTGTGTCCTCAAAGGTTTTGATGTTGTTTGAAGCTTGCTGTATTACATGAAGTTCCATTGGCGGGGGGAGGAAGAAGAAACCAGACAGATGTATGACATGGTGGGGAGAGTCATAAGTATGGAGACCAGTCTGTACATATGTCTTTTATCATTTGCCCTGTGTACAGGACTTTAAGCATCAGTTTTTTTTTTAGTCTTTTGCTGTGTAAAAAGCTTTACGCCTATGTGTACAGATGTGCTGAGGAGCCACAACGAGGCACACCAGGAGAATAAGGACCTGCAGCCATACCTGCCCATCCCTGATGTGCGAGAATCCCTCATGCAGCCTCAGGACAGGTCTAAATCTGTTGTCTCCACTAAACATTTCCTTTGCGACGTTTTGAGGAACAACTGCTCTGCTGATATTAAGCCCTCACTATCATGTTCTATTAAAAATGTAAAGTAGTCTGGTTGATAACATTACCAAGGAAATGCAACAGTCAATTAATATGAGAGCTGACATGCCCATGCATTTCTGAGCAAGCTAATTTTGTTGCTTTTAACCATTCAATTCTGTGTGTGTTCATTTTTTATAATGTAACATCAGTTAGTCATTATTCTGAGACATATACTTACTATTACAGCCACTTAAGAATTAGAAACCAACCTTACAGGGCCTTTAAAAAGTCTGGATACCTCAGATAACATCAACTGTTGTCTTGTTACAACTCTTGTGTCCATATTGGCAGAGACCTAATGGCTTAGTGTTTGATTTATGTCAGGAGATGAAGAAAGTGTGGGACAGAAGTGTGACTTTTCTTGGGCCGAACGAGTCCCGCATCCGGACAGAAACGCAGTGGATTGGAGGAGGTGACTTCCCTGTCTGGAGGTGGCTTCAACCCTCCATGTCTTGTGACAAGATGTGCGGTATGCCTTCCAAAGTATTGTATGGCAGGGCAAAGTTAAGTTTGTACGTGAAATACCGTGACCATCATGTATAAGGATTTCTTCATCCACCATCTGTGCGGGGAAAGAATTCCACTGAACACGCTGTTGTCGTTGTCTAAAGATTCACAACATGTCTGACCCTGTAATGTAAGTTCTCTACCACTACCACTTCCATTTAAGCTTTATCTTGCAATGGTTTCTGGGCGAAACCTAATGGTTTTAATGGTTTACGTCCCAGTCTTTTATTTTGATTAGGGAGGTGGGGGAAAACTGGCATCTTGCCATTCATGTAGCCATCCTGGAAAAATGCAGCAACAAAGATGGAATTGTCCACATTGCTGTTGAGAAGAACTCACAGGAGGTCGGTTCACTGATCTTTTCATTGTTGATTCATTGTTGATTACTGTAAATTCTTGGCTCGTGCATCAAAAAATTTAACTTAAAGTCAAAACAGTTCTACATAATTATACATGTAAAAGCTGCATTTACAATGAATATAAGAGCAAATGGATATTATGTGAATTTTTATCTTGTGCTCTTCTGTCCCCATAGGGCTGTGTTTATGTGAAGTGCCTTTCAGCAGAGCTTGCTGGTAAAGCTTTCAAGGCACCTCATGGCTCATGGTTTGATGGTAAGTGGAAATAATGATTATAACTGATGGGTGAGATAGTGAAACAGCAATGCAATTTACAGTAACCAAATATGCTTATTTACAAACTGCTGCTGAGCTTGATTAAGTAACTAACTCTTTACTTATTTAGGAAAGTGGGTGTCGATGAAGGACCGTTACCACCAACGTTTCCCACAGGCCCTGGGCTGCAGCACTCCCCTGAAGGCCTCCAGCTCCAGCATGAACACCATGGCCCGCCTGCATCAGCGCTCCAGCACATCCAGCTCTCTGGGGTTCTCCTGAGGGCCATTCAAACAGTTTTCACCTTCACCACCTCCGTTTACTCTCTCTCCTTTTCTCTTTCCTTCACCCTCTCTCACTCTCGGCTATCCTGTCAATGGCTCTTCTCCCCCATGAGAGTTGTGCTCAGGAGCTCTCTCCTTGTTGTGGGTTCTCTGTCAGCAGCACTCATGGGGTGGGATTCAAATCTATGTGCTTTTTCATCTTTTAAGATCAAGCAAAAAGGAGAAGTGCACACACTGGAGTGAGACTGGGTGTGGACATATGTGGAATTATCAGATCTCAGAAGAGCTGGATGTTCATCTCTCCTCTTCAACTTTGGTGCAATGGACACAACATATCTCTTTTTGTTATGATTTAAATTTTTTTTGTTTATAGGATCCCTTTATTTAAGCTTTGTATTGTATTATGTACTGGATGTTTATTTCCCTGAAGATGTTTTTGCTAATGTATTGCCTTCTATTTTTGTAGTTTTTATATTTTGTTGAACGGTGGTGGTTGAAATCATCTGTATAAACCTGCAAATTGTCATAAGCTCTAATTCGTTTCTTGCCAACAAAGTAGTTAAACTAGTTTCATCTGAGTTGAGAGAAGTGTCAAAGGGTGTTTCAAGTTTCACCCATAGGGATGTTTTCTTGGTTTTTTTTTTGCTGTGACTGGAGAGGCAATTGAAAGCACCAGCACTAAAGTATCAGTCTCATTACACTAGTATCAATCAATATCAGGACCAATGCTGGTATCGATATTATCAATATTTGGGTCCATCTGCCCACTACTAATGTTTAAGTGAGTTTTAGTTTCTATTGGTTCGTGGGTTTTGGGTTTAGAGTATTTAGTTTGGTATGAAATGGACCTTAGTTGACAGCCAAATGACTTTCTGCTTACGTTCGAGTTTACTCCTGTCTCCAGTGTTTTGCTTTATGTTTGTCTTTAGGCCCTCGTGCCTTTTTGTGTTTAAAAATAAAAGCAAACTAAGCATGGGAAGTCTGCGTCCGCGCCTCCCTTCACTGCCTGGAGACAGGCCACAGCCTGACAACAGTGACATAAATGCAAAAACATGGCATTAAATACATCTTTCCAAATCTGCTTAAACTCAACAAGCCTGCTGCCAGTATTAGTTTCGAACATCATTCAGGATGACAAAAGCCCCAATAACTAGTTTTCAAAATCAAAGTTTTCTGCTTAAATCCTGAGTCATGTTTTGATGAAATGTATTTAATTGATGTGAAAAATAAATTGTTACAACATAAACCACACATACAGCAGAGTGCCAAACACATAACAAAAAAGTTCAACCTGTGGTACTGCAGGGTTAAAGAAACAAGATTGTGTGACTTCCTGGCAAATCTCATGGGCTTTGGTAATGGCTGCTTACTGATTTTGAGAACTGAATGGAAATCATCTTCTAGTAGACGAAATGCTTACCTGTTGTCAACAATTCGAAAAAAGCATTGACTGAATACTGTTTTGAAGGTTTGGTGTCGTTCCTAACATTTGAAATTTCTCTAACAGAAAGTAGCCTCAAAGTTCCTGATAGTTTTCTAAATCCAACATAAAACAAACAAAACAAATGAACCAGGAGTGTTGACAGTAATAACCCTGATGTATTTGAAAAACTTTACAACATTCATAAACAAATAAATACATGCATTCTATTTTACTTTACAGACCAAAAATGAAAAATAGAAATCATTCACCCCCTTTTTTAAAAATCTAGTATACAATCACAATGGAAGGCCTGAAACCTATATGTTAGTTGCAATGAGGAAAGCCGAGTGATATTTATTAATAAAAAAACCTCAATAAACATCTAGAACAACAACAAAACTGAAACGTGCAGAGGATGTGCTCAATAAATATTAAGGAGCCAGAAAACTGTGATCATTACTCAACTAATATTTGATCATATGTACCTTAGATGAGTCACAGATCTAAAAATAGTTTCTTTTCCCTGGGCACACTGAAGGAGATCTAAAATATTCATTGAATAGCAATCTTTTCTCTCAATGCAAAAAAAAAAATAAAAATCAGTCTTCTACTATAGTTCTGCACAAACAACCCAATTATATGTTTGTGGACCTGGAACATCCATTGCTGGACTAATTTGTTCAAAGAACCAACAGTGGAATCTTAAAGTGGTTGGCAGCTATATATTCTTTCAGGCTTCAGGAACGATTTTGATGTGACTTTTACACCGCATGTTAAAACACCACACACTTTTTAGACATATGCCAGACAATTAAAATACAGGAGATACACATGGTCCATGTTAAACAGTAAACACTCTTCGGGCCTGTTTGGTGGCTCAGTGGTGTCTTTCCAGTGATCAAAAAAAGAGCAGAGAATGACCCTATAATGTCATTCTAAAGAATGTCAGTTTTCCATCCAGCCAGTGAACTTAAACCATTATAAGTTACAAGAAAATCAGACTAAAAACATATGCTACGTTAACCTAATGCTCCTTCACACATGGTTGGCAGAATCAAAAGACATAGGAACACTGAGTCAAAAGGACTAATACTTTCGACACCCTTACTATATGTTTAGTAAGTGCAAAAACGGGAAAAAAAAGCAAAATAATACCTCACAGAAGAACATGATTATTTCTTAGTCACTTAAAACCCTTCTGTACATAATCACTTCAAGGGCTGATAAACACCTTGTCTATTATCAATTTGCTTTGTTCATCACAGCTTCAAAAATAGATTACTACCTTGAAGTCTAGCTTACAAAATAGTAGTTTGTAAACGCCTGAAAACTAATAAGCACATTTGGCAACTGGCTAAAATAACTCTGATGGGCCTTGACCAGTGATGTTTGGACGTCTCTATATGCAGTGTACAGTAATCTAAAGGACTATGTCACAGAAAGGGTAGAAGGAATAACTGAGGAATAAAACCTAAAAGTGTTTCTGGGGGGGAATCTGCGAGGTAAGACCACGCTGGTCCATACTAAATAAAGAGGCTCAAGAGCTGTAGACGTTATGGTGGACAGAAATCTGCAAAGTATGGGTGTTGTAGTGCCTCCTCTGCCGAAATCCGCTGCACTGGATTGCATTTCAGAAGATTCTGCAAAGTAAAATGCCGCAACAGATGAATGAATATAATCTGAACATTTTAGAGGATTACACTTGCAATCTAAAAGGTATTTAACTAAGCATGCATTAACCAAGCAGGCAAAGCCAACCTCTATAATAACGTACCTGAAGTAAGTCCCGTCCTGTGCTACTAAGTTTAGGGACAACATTCACAAGCGATGTGGTTGCGGGATACATTGGATATGGCTATGACAGAGAGGAAACATATGTATAATCCATTTTTAGTTTATCTGTGCCTTAAAAACAATGTCACATAATTTCAACTGGTGAATTTTGGGCATGTTACTCTTTTTTTCCTTTTTCGTGCACTTAGAACGAAAATCTGTATTAGGTTCCCTGATGAACATAAAAGATTTTACACCAGGCCTATTGAGACATTTCAACTTTTCACTTTATAAACATGTTTGCACTGTTTATTACAATGTCTTTCATGTGCTGAACAGCAAGTCTTATAGATTCATAAACTCTGAACCTGCCCATCCTTGACAAATATTTGGACATTTTTATTAGTGCTCCATGTTTGTTTTGCCAATGAACAGTCCCCTCCAGCAAAATCTGTCCCCAAATATAAAGCTGAACTTATGTAACCTTTAAGCAAAGTGATCAGCACTACAAAGATGGGAAGCACCTTCTATAGAGTCAGAAAAAGGTACTGCCAAATAAACTCAGTCAAGTGACTATTGTAAACGTACTCAAAGATACACTACTACTGGTTCTAAGGTCTAAATGTGCCTTCACTGAGTTTTAAAGGTACAGTACAGTATGTTCAAGGGAGAGGGGCATTTTGGACTGTTTAAATTTTCTTGATTTTCTAAGCAAAATTAAGTACACATCCTCATCCTCCACAGAAAACACTTTTCTGCACATTTAAATGCTTATTTACTGTTTATTTGCTTAAATTATTTAGCATATTGGGAAAATACAATAAATGTGGCATGTACACAGTTTATCTTATGTTTTATATGATGAATGCAGCAAATAAAAATAAATTCTTTACAATGTTTCCTGTTTCCTGAAGAGGACATGTTAACTTTTCACTTAAAAATGTCATTTGAACAAACTTTTGCATATGACTGTATGTACTGTCATAATCAGAAAGAAAATATCCTTTAGGCACGAGATGTAGGCAAGGGATGTACTAGACTGCGTTTGATGCTGATATGAGACAGCATATCCCAATTATCCCATTGAGTGCATTCTATGTATTCTGATTTATTACATGTTAAATACAAAAGACACAAATTGTTTTTACATTAGAAATACATTATGTGGAATGATGGTTGTACCTTATAATCTGGGAGTTTGGTCATAGTCTGCCACTGTTCCTCTGTTGGTGTCCCCAGCAACGTGCCAAAGTGTTAAAGAAACACCAGTAGCTTATGAAAGCAGGACATTCAAAATTCAAAAGTATAATACTTCCACTTAGAAACTTCTAAATGTGAATTTGCCAGGTTTGTACGAACCACTATACAGCCTAAACTATAGAGGTACTTCACTTTGCTGATACATTGGGTTGCTAAACTGCACTGATAAACATTGTGTCAGTAAATATAGATGGATTATGTCAGTACTTGTGTTAAATATGTACATTAACAGCTATGCTGTTCTAAGCTATGGTGAATGTCCTCAACAATCAATATAAAACATAACGAACTAAACAGACATGAGAAATGTGCTTAAAGGATATCTAAAGATCCTTTTCAACTGGTCATCCACATCATTACCAGGAAAAAGTGGCCGGCCTGCATTTGCCAGCTCTGGATGCGAACAGAAATCAAACACAATCAAAACACAATAACTCAAACGAACATAATTATTCATATTTCCCTTGTATCTATTTCCTACCCGCAAATATGCATCCAGCTGACCACATGTCAATTGAGGTTGAGTAGAGTTTGGCACCAAACAGCACATCTGGTGGTCTGTACCACAATGTCACCACCTAAAAAGAACCGCATCTGCATGTAGATCCTTTATAATGTGTGTGGTCATGTTCATAAAGTTAAATAAGAGACGCATGCACTTACCTCTGCAGAGTAACACCGTACAGGAATTCCAAACGCTCGCGCCAAACCAAAATCGGCTAACTTCAGCTCCCCATTCTAAAGAACATCAAATGTAAGAAAGCATGAAATAAAAGCCAGGTTTACCAATCAAAGATTCTCCAGATATTATGCACTATCATCAACCATTTTTTTTCCCACAACTTGAAGCCTGCTATGTTTGGTTTCGTCCAAACTAAAGATTTGGCCAAACTAAAATTCATAACAGCACTGGCAGAAAAGTACTAATATTTGACATGAGTTTAAATTTGACAGATCTTACGATATTTACTTTAGAGAAACAATATGCTTAAATGACGTTGTGCTACTGTATTAAAATACCTGCATTTGTACATTTGCATAAATAAAAATGTTATATGCCACCATAATGCCATATAGATCAAAAAATTGAACAGCTAAAATAAAACAGAACAGAGCAATAGGGTCCTGTAAACATAAATGAAAAGGAAGGCAGACAAAGCCATTTGTGATATATAATAATACTCTCTTGTACTGTCAACTTTGCTGTCGTAACAATTCACAATCCTTTTCTCAATAAGGCCCCCCGACAGCCGTCAAGAAGCACAACACATAGCTATGATTCGAGATCCTTATGGAGTACTCCAATGCCTCAAAGCGTATACAAGAATTTGTTTCCCGTCATGCACCCCAACAGTTGTTTTCTTTGTTATTCTCAGATTTTCCTCCCCAGTTTAGAACATGCTTCACATGAATAAACATGCCGTTAACACATCATTGATCAGGATGATCAGGTCTCAACCCGCATCTCAGACTGCCTGGCTGACATCTCCTCTTGGATGATGGCCCACCACCTCAAGCTGAATCCCAGCAAGACCGAGCTTCTTTTCATCAAAGGGAGTCCATCACCAAGCCACGACCTCTTTAGAGAACTCTGTAATCGTCCCCTCAAAGAAGTAAAGAAATCTTGGTGTTATGCCAGATGAAGATCCGTCATTCCTGTCGCACGTTGACCACCTCGCCAGGACATGCAGATACCTTCTCTACAACATCAGAAGAATCCGACCCTTTCTCACCACTGAAGCCACACAGTTACTCATCCAGCCTCTGGTCATCTCTAAGCTGGACTACTGCAACTCTCTACTGGCTGGACTTCCACTGAAGGTAACGAGACCTCTTCAGCTGATTCAGAATGCAGCTGTGAGGTTGGTCTTCAATCTTTCTAAATTCTCACACGCTACTACAGAACCTTCACTGGCTCCCTGTGGCCGCTCGCCACAGTTCAAAACCTTAACATTTGCCTTCAAAGCTAAGAATGGACTTGCACCTCCTTACTTATCTGCACTGATCAAGCAGCGTGTCCCTTCTCGTCCTCTCAGCGCTTCAAGCACTGCTCATCTTGAACCTCCATTGCTCAAAAGAAGAGGAAGACATGCATCAAGACTCTTTTCAGTCTTGGCCCCACAGTGGTGGAACGAACTCACTCCTGCAATCAGCTCTTCAAAGAGCACCTTGGTGACTAACCAGTCCTCTTGCTTATCTCCTATACATCTTTTCCTATATATTTAACAAATCCCACAGGCACTTACTCTCTTAACTGTTTTCCTTACTTGCGTCTTAACACCTGAGTTTTCTCTTTGACGGGGTTTGTTAAGGTATGTAACTTAGCTAGCAGTAAGTTGGTTAAAAGCTGATGTTGATTTAAGTATAGCTTTACAGGTATAAAGAACAGTTGTGGACTACTAAAGCACTGATGTATGTCACTCTGGATAAGAGCGTCCGCTAAATGTCATAAACGTAAACGTAAACATCATTGATAACTTCATGCAGAGTAATGGGAGGAGATGGAGGACCCACCGAGAGAGAGCAAGGACAACTGCACTCTCTCAGACTCCTGGCCACGGATGGCTGTAGCACTGGGGTACTGAGCTCATGGTCTCCCGATCATAGCACCATCCACTCAGGAGACCCCCAGCAGTTAGATTCTATTCAGCATTAAGCTCAGACTATAACTGAAACTTGGTAGTAGCATGCATGGTTAGAACAAAGACCTGCAGAACTGTAGCAATTAATAGTACTAGATGAACACACAATCATCTACTTACTCTGTTGATAAGCAGGTTTTGTGGCTTAAGGTCCCGGTGAAGAACATTGCGACTGTGGCAGAAGGCTAGTCCTTTCAGCAACTGATACATGAAGGACTGTAATAGAAGAGGAACAAGATTAGTTCAGCTCTTCAAATTTCATTATTAATATTATGCTAAGACATAACACGCATTGACAACAAATTACACATATCCACTGTCCATCAAGAGCAAAAATGTAATATAATGATACTTCAAGGCACACGAAATGCATCACAATGCATCTAGATGAAATATTGCAGAACATTGTAGATTACAAATTGTCAGTGTTGTACATGAAGCACAAACAATCTTACACACTCAACAACTATCCCACCAAGGTAGAACAGAAATACATAATCCCAATGAACAGTCAGCCCTAAGGTTGTCATGCATTAAATTAAAATGAGTAAACTTGCATTTTAACCACCAGTTTTTTAGGCATTGTTTAGGCATTCTGGTAAGTATATTTATTCAGATTAATATGCATCCCATCTGTTTGATCTATAGGGACAGAAAGTGCTGATTAAGGGTTATGTAAAGCAGATTTACATTCAGTACACCCAATCCTACTTGTTAAGATACTTCACCGTACAGTTTGGTTTCCACCCTAATCTAACACTCTTCATGGTGTTTGATGTAAAAGATTTTATAGATTTAGTTAAATAGATTTGGGCACTCTTGGTGGTACACTGTCCGTTATTGCTACCAGCGCTCCACTTCACAATGCACGGTGTACCATTTCCTTATTATTAGAGCACATCAAATAACACTAACCTTTACAATCTCTGGATCCAAGTCGCCATTGCAGCTGTCAAAATATTTCTTTAGATCCTGTTAACGGAAACATATGATGATGTACACGGCTGTTTAAAAGTTTTACAGTTACTGTTTTCAACGATTTAAAAACAATTATGCTGGATTCTTGTTCACTGAGTTTTTTTTACAAGTTGTATCTTTAATTGGGTCTATAAAGATAATCAGAGCTTTAGATGATTCCATAACAATTTAAACCATGTCCCATATAAAACATGTCCCATATAAAGAATGTACACCTGGAAAGCCTTGTATTTAAAAAATTGCAATAAAATCATCAGACAATGATAGATTTATAATAATAGATTATTACAGCTCCCCATGCAAATATCTAAAAACACTTTCCAGGATTCTGTTTATAGTTTGTCCAACATTAGTCTATATTACTGATTAAAATAGTAACATGAGATTTCAACGTTTTAATTGTTAATAAATAATCCAGAAAATATAGTATGTGCCTGATTCACATAGTTACTGCTATAGATTTAACCCTCCTGCTTAAGGAATATGTCATATTTAATAATTAATACACCCAAAGGGCATGTTCAAAACGTAGAAGTTCAAAAGTAAACATGCAAATATTTTCTGTTTGGAATATTTAAAATATTTTCTGTCCAGCCAAATGAATCTGGTGAACTTCTGAAAGCACAAATTCAGACTCATCCTCTTTAATACTAATTTTAGCAAACCGAACACCACTCACTACAAAGTTTGTTTGAGGGACCAACTCACTGGGCAGGACTTCTTCAAACTGGAATCTGACTGGAAGTAATGGGAGCCATCAACTTCCATCAAATTCACCCTATACAGTACACAGTATTCTTTCTAGTGTAGAAAGTAACAGGGCTTAGCACATAATTTGCCAAGTTTCCTCATTCATTTGCCAACACATGCTTCTGTGTGCACTTTAAAAAACAGAAAACCCAATTAAATCTCTTCTCTAGTGCTTCAAGTGAACTCTGTGACCCATTAGTAAGACATATCCCGAACAAACGAACCAAAGTTGGCCTACCTGGTCACAATATTCGAACACTAGCGTCAGCTTTTTATCACTGTGCAGCACATCATGCAACCTTTAAAAAGGAAAAACGTCAGGACAAACCCTCTTAATTTTTCAGCAGAATCTTAATGGAATGATACAGGACCATTCAGCGTATAATTTAAGGGATGTGTCAAATGTTGTCCGCTGATTATAGTATTAGTAATTAATAGTAATTACAGTAAACAACCCTACCTCACAATGTTTTTATGCTTCAGCTCCTTCAAGAGGCAAATTTCTCTTAAGGCTGAACTGGGAACACCCTACAACAGAAGAAAGTGGATTTAAACACAACACTCTCCATTATTACAGGTTGTATACCATCACCCCCGTTCTCCTCACCTCATCATCATCATCTAGTCTGACCCGCTTCAGAGCCACTATCTCGTGCGTCTCTCGGTTTTTAGCCTTGAACACCGTTCCATAGGTACCTGTTAGAGGAGAAGGAAGTCATGTGCTGATTCCCAGTTATGAAGGGTATTAAAGACTCTGTGGATTCATCACATAACGAAAGGGCACACAAATACAAATTAAGACTGATGCTAAGTTTTAGATGGTTTATGGCATTTTAAGGGTATACGGGTTCAACTGTTGGGAACCCATGATAAAAATAAAATAAAGTGAACAGTGAAGGTTTATGATGTTAAGACTGTGAACTCGTCTGAGAATCTCTTACTATTTAGCTCCAAATGAATTTACAGATTACCTAGCTATCATTGCTCATTCAAATTCAAGGACTTGTTAAACAAAACGCTACGTTTATAGAACACAACATTCCCTTCATAATAAAGAGGTAAGACCACAAGCATGAACTATGCAGAGAATATGTGTGTGAGAACATGAGTGTTTTTAGCATGTAGGCCATTCCTGTTTAGGGTTAAACACTTAATACTGGAGCTAGCTGGAGGCTCACAGACATCAACAAACCACACAGAACACCTCAGTGCAGATTTGCCTGGCTTTTAAACGCCCAGACCTGCTTTATAAACTCCAACTATGTTACTGTTTATTAACGGGGACTCTGTAATCACCTTTCAGGACCTCCATCACAGCAACTTACAACCCAGGGACAGTGGGGCAGGTCGGCCTGCACCGGTGAAGCTAAGCAGCTGAGCTAACCGGGCTAACCCTCCACCAGCGTCTCTCTCAACCAACAGGAGGGGATGCAACTGAATTTCACAACTCACCCTCTCCAATCTTCTCCAGTTTCTCATACTTCTGCATGTTGAAGCAGTAAACCGAGCTGTAAGCAGCTGCTCAGCTGCCTGGTTTGCTCCCACTGTCTCTACCGACGTTGTTGGCTTACAGTCCCGCTGCCTAGCCAACAGGAGCAGGGGCGTAGAGAAATCTCAACTTCAAAATAAAAGAAGCTGTTGAATACACACAGCCTAGCAAATAAAAAAGTAAACAATGAAGTACACATACACAGACACACACACATTATAT
>JBBPCX010000135.1:23084576-23101052 GCA_037974365.1 Hydrocynus forskahlii | reverse complement strand
AAGAGAGGAAGCGAGTGAGAGATAGATATATAAATAGATTGAGAGGGAGAGAGAGAAAGAGAGAAAGAGAGAGAGAGGAAGGAAGAGAGTGAGAGATAGATAGATATACAGGAGAGGGAGAGGATGAAAGAGAGACAGTGCGAGAGAGAGAGAGAGCGCGCAAGAGAGTTACACATAACACGTAAAAAGAACTCTCCAGAAAGGTACAACTTACTCAAATTACTAATTTTCCTCACTCCATATTTGTTCGTATTTATAGTTTTACTCATCTTGTTTTTATGAAATGTATTGTTTTTTTATGACATAAATAAAATATGTCTTTATTTCTGTATATTTCCAGGTATCCCCATTATCCACTGTGTACCTGCATCCTGTTTTATAACGATAATGTTCATTATCATAACCATGTTTTATCAAAACCTTTCTCTTCTAATGTGATAAAGCTGGACCCTCAGTGTTTCTGGTTGAAGCGTTTCTCCTGGTATAGTAAAGCTCTGTACAGTAGTGTATAATGTGCAGGTTCGTGATGAGAGGTGTAGGCAGGCTGCATGGCTCTGCTCTGGTCCTACCTGATCATCAGTGACCTGCCAGGTGAAGTTCACGTGCTGGATGTGGACAGGTATGGCAGGCATGCGTTGCTGGGCTTTCTTAAAGTCGTGTGTGAAGGGGGCCATTTGGCCCTCTGACACTATCAGAATGTCCTCCTCGAAACCTGTGGAAGGAACAACACTCAGTCTCTCCTCTACTCACACTCAAACACTTTCCGGACTCAAGTCTGAGCTTTGCCTCGTCAGAGAGTCTAATACTCTGCAGCTCTCTTTACCTATTAATATCCTGGCTTGGTTGGCATCAATCCACATGTACAGACTCCCCTGCTCCGGGACAGCCCCGGCGGACAAGCCCCCCAGCAGGAGAAAAAAGAAAGTCTTAAAGAAGCGCTGAAAAACCGGCGTCCCTGAAGCCATCCCGCAGTCCCTGGGCTGATGCTGTGTGCAGTGCTGGGTTAACTCGTCCCTGCGAGGGCTCTAATCCGGGTTAAGTGTCTCTCCACCCGGTCTGGGATTGACAGACTGAAACTCCGCTCCGCGCGCTGCCTAAAGTACCTACAGCACCTGCAGGACCCGGAGCCCACCACACGGGGGAGTCAGGGGGCTCACTGAACAGAACTCACTCTGTCTTTAGACGAGGGGGGGGGTGTAACAACAACAATATTAACAAAAAAAATAACGTTAATGATAATAATAACAACAACAATAACGATAATAATCATTGTCATAATCATAATAAAACAAGGAGAAGAAAAAGAAAGAAAGAAAGACAGAAAATTACAGCCTGGTTCACAATTGTTTCAAGAAAGAAAGAAACAAAAAAAAAAAAAGGAAAAAAATGACAGCCATGTTCATGATAGTTTCAGATTTATATCATCAGACCTTGCATTTAATATTCATAAAAATAAAAATTCATCTCTTGATAAATGGAACCTGTTAAGTTTTCGTCTTTGCTTTTCCCCCATGAATTAAAATACTGGAAAATGCCATTTATCTGACACCAGAGGCCAAATGTAAAATATTTGCTTTAAACATAAAACTGTGCTCGGATTTGATTTCAGAGGTGTGTATCATAGCTCTGTCAGTTTGTCTGAATTCTGCACTGAAAAAAGGTTCGTCCAGAATGTACCAGTTGGTGACAAATAAAACAACAGACACATTTAGACAAAAATCATTTAATCTGGCCTAATCAATACGTGAAATGGTGTGATATATAATAGCAGACTTGTAAACTGTCTTCACTAAACACTAAAATCACACACTACCAGTCTACTCACTTAATACCAGAATATGTCATAATGTTTATTCATCACCAGAGACTAGAACCACCGAATATAATTTTAATTATAATGTGGCTCAACATACAACTGTTAGATATTTATCGAGCTATAAAGTGACAGCTTGGGATAAAACAGTTGACTAGTTCATTTAAAGTTAAAGGACAGTCTAGAATTTGACTTCGCATCACCACACTACCAGTTAATAGGATGTCACACATGCGCTCTTACAGATTATTTATGTGTTATAAAGGAAACATTTATAGTTCACGTAACAACTTTCCAGTGCTAAACAAGAACAAAAATCTGCAGTTTATGAAATGACTGCACAAGTTGTAAAAACTTGTGACTGGTGGTGCACCTGTTAAAAAAAATTCAGGTTGTCTTAATTATTATAAAATTTGGTATCTGTGCTTCATTATTCATGGAAGATTTGCCGTAAATTTGACCATACTTAAGTATGGACCAACGTGGGCAAAATATGGAATTATATTAATATAAAATATACTGTGGAATCAAAACCGTGAAAAAACGTGCCTAGGCATTTTATTATTGTTGTTATTATTTTTGTATTTGTTAGTGTTATTTTGTTATTATTATTATTATTATTATTATTATTATTAACAACTAAAGCTAATAATAACAACAACAACAACAACAACAATGATAATAATAATAATAAATTATTAATCAGTAAGTCTGTTCCCCGTGTTCTGGACTTCTCTGCTTGTCTGAACTTTTTTTTCTCTGTAACTCCGCCGTCTGCTCTGCGTCACTTCCCGCAGCTCTGGAGTCTGAGTCTGAGTCGAGTGAAGATGGCGGCGGCTCAGTTGTCGGACGCGGATCTTTTCTCCGAGCTGAAGCGGCTGGGCTTCACTCCGGGTCCGCTCACAGAGAACACGCGGCCCGTGTACCTGAAGAAGCTGAAGAAACTCCGCGAGGAGCAGCAGCAGCGCTCCCGGGGCAGTAAAGGCCGCAGTAGCGGCGGCGGTAGCAGCGTTAGCATCAACAACAGCAGCAGCGGCGGCGGAGGAGGGGGGAACGGACACCCCGCGGGGGGAGCCGGGGCCGCGGCCATGAGAGCCAGGCCAGCCTCAGGCCGCCAGCTGCTGAACGCCAAGCGCCCGGACCGGGCCGGGAAGTTTGTCCTGGGCTTCAGCTCGGACGAGTCTGATGCGGACGTTCCTCCGTACAAAGCAGGCCTGAACCACAGCGGCTCCAGGAGAGACCGGGGCTCTGGGCTGGGGCTGCAGACTCTAAGGCCTCCCCAGGAAAGTGGCGCGGCGAGCGGCCTCAGCAAGTCGCCTCTGGGAGCTCTGGAGGGTCGGAGAAGTGGCGCCGGGGCGTCCCCGTGGTGGGCGGACAGGGTTAGGACGAGCTTAGGGGAGACTCGCTCAAACGTGGCGGGGGATCCGGATTACGGGACGGAAAACAGTCTGGAAGAAGAGACGGAGAGGAGCAGCCGGGCTCTGAACGGGAGCAGGGCGCCCCACGCCTTCAACAGCAGCAAGACGCCGGGGGATTACTCAGATACGGACGAAGAGGAGGAGGAGGGGGAGGATGAATTAGAGGAGCGTGAACGCCAACGAGAGCGTCGTCTGTTGTCCAGGCGCAGCGCTTCGAAAACCTCTCCGTTCAAAAGGGTTAGAGACCCGGAGGAGGAGGAAGAGGAGGAGGAGGAGGAAGAAGGGATCACAAGGAGGGTCAGCACGGCGCGCGATGAGGAAGGTTCTCCCGAGCTGAGCCGCATTTACACCAAGACCTTTCGCTTCAGCTCTGGCGGGATGGGGGAGAACGGAGGGGACATGGGGAGCAGCAGCAGCCCCAAGAATCACGTCGATGATGCAGTCTCCACCAGCAGCACCAGCAGCCCGTTCAGCCTCGGGCTCAGACCCCGGTTCTCCTCCACCTACAACAACCTGTCCTCCACCTACCGACTCAACCACTCGAACCACACCGGCTCAAACCACAGCTACGGCAAACGCAAGCAGTCGGCCCCCGAGGACGAGCTCCTGGAGCAGTTCAGGAGGGAAGAGGCGTCTGGCACCGGGGGCTTCAGTGCCCACTACCTGTCCATGTTTCTCCTTACCGCTGCCTGCCTCTTCTTCCTGCTGCTCGGGCTCATGTACCTGAGAATGCGAGGGTCCAGCTCTACGGAGGGGGTCGTTAGTAAGTATCCTAGAGGCCCAATTTGTTTGTTTATATATGAGAGCGATTAGTTTAGAAACGAGCTCTTTGATGTAGTCAGTGCTTGTGAATCTATATGCCATCCATCTCCTTTAAACATAGTTAGTGCTCTTTTATGGGCTGGATTATCATATGTACATCAAACGTAAACCAGACCAAAATGTAATCAAGCTGTTTCACCAGACATCTGTTAAACCTAGATTTGGACTGGATTGGCAATTGCCAGTCACCTCAGGAATCTCTGTAGACTAGGTTTAAAGTTAATTGGATAATTGATCCGTTATTGCAAAGTGCCTTGTTGTTCACTGAGTTCATTCAAGAGTTCACTGATCACTTAACACTTATTATGGCTGTCTTGAGTTCATCCTGTACAAACTTCTGTAACTCTTGGGGAGGACCCAGGCTGCTTTTATGAGCATGATCATGAGTCAGGGTGGTTTGTAAGTGGGGTTTCTGTGCTATAATGTTGTCGCCGTTCACAAGATGGGGGAGGAATCAGTGAATTCGTTTATGACTAAATCTGACTTGATACATTTCTTAAGATCCTTCAGATGACTGTATTTACTTTCTCAGTCACTTATGTCAGACACAAACGTTACCACTTGTCACCCTGAGCCATTCGCACCCTCAGACAGGAAACAGAAAAGGCCACTTTTGCCTGGTTGAGGGGGGTGGCATTCCCATCAGAACAGGAGCCAAAACATCCCTGAAGGCGCTGGAATGTGTGTCCCACCTCTCCGTCTGCCTTGTGATATGACTCGCTCTCATTGTAGGCTCACCTACCACAGTGATGCAGTAATGAAAAGTTCAAAAGAAGCAAAATGAGTCAGTAACTCAGTGTGGCATAATTGTGTGTTATCAGGCCTGCTTGATCTCTGAGCATACCAGACTTGCTCTTAAGTCATTCATGAGGTCGGTTGTGTGTTTTTCCTCACAGGACATGCTGGTAAAGAGCTGTGTTTGCTGTGAGCTTCACTGTTGGACAATTCTGTGGCTACATGCCACTCACTGAACCTTTTCTCCCCATTTGTGCGATACATTTCTGTGCAAAGTAAGACTGCCTGTAGACAGACTGGAAACACTAACATACTTTACTGGTACATGAAAATGCCTCACACCCAATCACCAAGTAGTTTACATGTCTTCTCAGTAGTGTCTTAGACATGAAGTAAATAGGCGACAGCTTTGTGTGGAGCTGAAGATAAATTTCATAGTTCATACTTTCAGGGTTTAGCAAAGTAGCCCAGGTCTTGTGTCTGGTTCAGCTGTGGCAGAAGGTGCAAGTGGGTGTATTACGAAAGCCTGAGTGTGTGGCATGCCCATAGAGGCTCTAAGGGAGGGAGCTTTGAGTGAAGAGCGAGTTGCAGACATCTAGGTCACAGACGAGTTAAAGCGGCCTAATTGTTCGTCTCTCAAGAGACCCGAGAAGCCTGTGGCCAAAGCCGGAGTGATTGACTCTGCTGTCTGGCTGCCTGAGTGTGTCTAGCACCACTTACATCAGATGTTTGCTGCATGGTGTGTGTCATTAGTTGGGCCTGGCCAATATGAACATTTCGCGGTCAGTGCGTGTTTTAAAAGGAATTTCAGTTTTTCAAGTTGTCTATGTAAATCGGTCATTAAGATCTACATTAACTCATTCCACAGTGGTGATGGGTATCAGAAATCCTGTTCCAACAAGATATAATCAGCCAACCAATATAAATGTTAGGCCCTAATTATTATGTATGGTTTTGTGAAGGAATGCACCGACCCCCTTTTTCAACTTCGGATATCTAATCTGAAGGGACTGGCCTTATACCATGTACTGATCTGAGTCCATTGCAAATTTTTTTAATATGTCCTTAAATGTATGTGTTCATATTTAAAGTTAAGGGCTAACATAGACACTGCTCTGTTTTCTGAATAGTTTTTGTGTGATGAGTATTGCAAGATTCCCTCTAGAAATGTCGTGGAAGGACTAACTGCAGGAGTTGGATTGGTTTCGAGTTAAGTCAAATGATTTTTTTATTGTTACCTTCTGTGTTTAGGGTAAATCCAAGTACTTATCATATGCTCAACCACAGAGATGTCTTCAGTTTACTGTCCTGTTTCCTGTATCACCCCATCCATGGTTTCAGTAAAGTAGTGTGTTTGAGATATGAAGGAAGATCTGGCTGTGCTAATTCTTGGCTGTTAACTTACTGCAATCAGGACTGAAGCTCAATGTGTTCCCTTTCAGACAGTAGTACAAGGGTGAGACAGCCGACTGCTCCCAGTCACTGTGACTGTCTGCCCTCAACAGTCATGACTGGGAAATGCAGTCCTGCCTTTGCTAAGAATGTAATTCTTTTCACTAGACAAAGCTGACTTTAAAAGCTGTTGCTAATGTAATTTGTTCTTTGTTTTTCTTTTGCAGTCAAGAGCCACCCATTTGGTGCAGAGTTTGACAGTACATATGTAAGTCATTAATAACTTTGATTCCAAAAATCTTTGTTCTCATTAATGTTCTAAATCCTAGAGATTGTCTAAATGTTTAAATGTAAATAATCAGAACGTACAATTTATGAATGTACATGTGTTCTGTGTTCCCTTATATACTTGTTAAAATGTTTGGTACAAGGTTGATATAATGTACAGGCATTGCTTTTCTCCTTTTGTTCCATATGATTGAGGACTAGTATGTGAGGCATTAATCTGTGTGATAGGCTTTCACCACTTTAGCTTAGCAGTGATAGAAGATTGCAGTAAAACTGGTTGAGTCAGTCTAATTATGTTGTATCTAGACTGTTTTTCTTTTTCTTCTAGAGCAACAAGGAGAAAGACATCATCCTCAGCCTTCTGCTTAATTTGCATGATCATCTGGCTGATATTGCAGGTGAATACAGATCTCAAAATATAGGCTAACAGTGAAGTCTACTGAAGACGTTTATCTTGGATTACCATGTATTACTTGTGCTGTTGGCAAGAGTGGGTAATATGGCAAAAAAAGAAAGCATATTGATACTTCTGACATTTGATGAGTTTGAATGGACGAAAAAAGAGCCAGTACTGCCAACAATACTATTAAAAATGATACATTTTTATATCCTTATTCGTTTCATACACTACACTGTGCCAAATCAAATGAAACTGGGCAAATTATGATTTCTTTTTAATGAAACATGCTGAAGGTCAGTGTTCTTTAAGAATAAGAAGCATGTTAATTGGGTGCAATTTCATGTGTTTTGGAGATAAATTATATAAATTAAGAAAATAAGAAACCCATTCACAGAGACACCTCATTTAAGTTGGTGCTATGACATATTTAAAACATAGCTGTTGTTTTTATGGCAATTAACTGTCAACTAAGATTTCACAATTGACAGGCCTACTTACTGGTAATTTTACTTTCTGTCTGGGTAACATTTATTATACTGTGTAAGGAGTCCATCTTGGTGTAATTGTGCAAGAACAAAACAGACTAAAGCCGTCCAATGAAAGCAAGCTGTGTCAGATCTGGCGTAGCACAGAGTAAACGGGCCATTTGGTACCACAATACCATGATAGTGTGTTTAAGTACCTTCCTGCTCTACTGTTCTGGGATTCTGTAAATGGAAACTGCTATTTGAATTATAATAATTGTTGTCACTGAGAGACTTTTTGATTTGTTTCTTTCAGGGGAACATGACTGCAGAGATTTAAACCAGCCATTAAACAGAAGTGTCTCCTACTCGGAGGCCACTGAGTTTTTGAAGGTAGGTTATTTTCACTGGAGGATTAGACTGCATATTGGTAATTATCTTTTAAAAGGAGCTACTATAATTTGAATAAAAATGAGGTTCCTCTCCTGATTTTTATATACTTATTCACATATGTTTCATTCTAGATCTTAGTAGTTTTAGTAAAGATGAGGAGTTGTTTATCTTTATTTAAAATGTTTTCTGATTGTTGTCTTGTTCTGTGCAGCTCCGAAATAAAGACTACGAAGACTGGATACACAGTTCTCTGGAGTGGATCATTAAAAGTGGCGAGATTGTTGGTATAAGGTAAACTGAATATTTTTTTAAAACTGAATAATAGTTTTTTTTGTTGTTAGTAGGCCTGGCCCAAGTCATTTGACGGAGTATTTGTTTGATTCATTTGTTAATTTCTTGGTGTTTTTGGAAAGCTGTTTTTTTTTTTTTCACAAATAGTAGCTATAATAATATTTTGTCACTGAATATCCTAAAATAGTTTATTATTGAATCTTAAAAGCTGTATTACTTGAAAAAGGGTGGAAGCAGATGGGTGTCTGGGTCTTTAGACACAGGGACGTAAGATGCACCTCTCGAGCAGCCGTTATAGACTAAAACAATGATTAAAATGTATGTGCATCTATCCATCAGGTAGGTAAATAAAATTTTGAGTGTTTTCAAGGGTGAGTTTGGATACCGTCAGATGTTCTATGGCCGGACCGAAGCCATGTGTGTCAACAGTGTAAATGCCTTCACTCTTTTTTCATTTTGGCTGGGCTTGCAGGTTGATTGCAGCTGACCCTGCACAAGCAGTGGAGGATGTGTCTGATATCTCCCGTCTGGAGTCCACCCACCCACGCATGTCTTTCGTCTGCCGTTTCCGAAGAGCTTTCTTCACTGTGATCTACAGAGTTCTCCTCGTCGTTGCTGGTAGGCGTCTCGCTGCTTCAGCTTTGCTTATAAGTTTATGAGGAAATTAACATTGGCATGCTGTTCCCAGTCAGTGCTAAAGGAAGCAGCACTTAACTTCTGGGCCTCTGATACAAAAACACAATCTTTAAATCATCCTCCCTTGCATTCTTTGCGTCCTCAAAGGTGTTGGTGTTGTTTGGGGCTTGCTCTATTACATGAAGTACCGTTGGCGGAGGGAGGAGGAGGAAACCAGACAGATGTATGACATGGTGGAGAGGATCATAGGTATGGAGACCAGATTGTACATATGTCTTTTACCATTTGCCCTGTGTAAAGGACTTTTCGCATCAGTTTTGTTGAGTCTGTTGCCGTTTAAAAAGCTTTACCTTTGTGTGTACAGATGTGCTGAGGAGCCATAACGAAGCATGCCAGGAGAATAAGGACCTGCAGCCGTACCTGCCTATCCCTCATGTGCGAGACTCCCTCATGCAGCCTCAGGACAGGTCTAAATCTATTATCTTCACTAAACATTTCCTTTGAGATGAATAATTTAAATCCTTGAAAGATACACCTTCTTTCTAAGAAGCAACAATATCTTCAGGTTTCAGTATAAAAACTCACTTTTATTGTCTTGTAGCAATTACCTATAGGGTTGTTGTAGTTGTTTACTGTCAACTGGGAGAGAAAGAATGATTTTGGGCCGTTCTGTTGAGTGAAATGTACTGCTCTTTTTTTCCTGTTTTGAGCTGGGTCTAAATAACACTAATGTGACATCAGATCTGCCAACGAGTTAGTGAGAGTGGGAGCTGGCTTTGAGGAACCACTGCTCTGCTGATATTAAACCCTCGCTATGATGATCTATTAAACGTTTAAAGTAGATTGGTTGATTACATTACCAGGGAGATGCAACTGTCAGTCAGTCAGTCTGCAAGCTGACATACCCATGCATTTCTGAGCAAGCAAAGTTTGCTGCTTATTAACAATTAAATTCTGTGTGTGTTTATTTTTCTTTTATGTTTATTACAACAATTTATAAGCAGTATAAGCCTACTTGACGGGGCCTTTAATAAGTTCAGATACCTCAAATAAACAGCATTAGTTGTTACATAATGGCAGAGACCTAATGGCTCAGTGTTTTACTGTGTGTTTTAATGTCAGGAAAAAGATGAAGAAAGTATGGGACAGAGCTGTGACTTTTCTTGGGGCCAATGAGTCCCGCATCCGGACAGAATCGCAGAGGATTGGAGGAGCTGACTTCACTGTCTGGAGGTGGCTCCAGCCATCCATGTCCCCTGACAAGATGTGCAATATGCCCTCCAAAGTATGGCAAGGCAAAGGTAAGTTTGTTTGTGACATACCATGACCATCATGTATAAGAATCTCTTTATCCACCGCCTGCGGGTGGAAGGAATTTCACTGAACATGCTGCTGTTGTCCCGCTTTTTAGCATTCCCGTTGGATCGGAGGAATTCCCCACCAAACAGCTTAACGCCGTGTCTAAAGATTCGCAACATGTTTGACCCTGTAATGTAAGTTCCATTTAAGCTTTATCCTGAAAATGGTTTCTGGGCGAAACATAATGATTTTAAACAGTTTATACGGAAAATGTTTATACAGACCTCTCTTGGATAGGTCTAGGACAGTTCATTAAATTTAAGGTGCTTGTGCAAATGCATATATTTTGTGCATATATAAGTGATGACATTGTGCATTTTGTGTAAAAGACCCAGATTATCTCTTACCTTCCAATCTTTTATTTTGATCAGGGAGGTGGGGGAAAACTGGCATCTTGCCATTCATGAAGCCATCCTGGAAAAATGCAGCGACAATGATGGAATTGTCCACATTGCTGTTGACAAGAACTCACGGGAGGTCGGTTTTCTCTGTTTGTTGATCTCTTCATTGTCTAGTGCATCAACAATTAAACTTAAAATCAAAACAATTATACATGCAAAAATCTACATTTACACTGAAATATAAGTGCAAATGGATGTTATGTGACTCTTGTGCTCTTCTGTCCCCATAGGGCTGTGTTTATGTGAAGTGCCTTTCAGCAGAACATGCTGGTAAAGCTTTCAAGGCACTTCATGGCTCCTGGTTTGATGGTAAGTGGATATAATGATTATAATAGAAGGGCAGCATTGCGGTTTACAATAACCATGTGCTTATTTACAAACTGCTGCTGAGTTTTAGTAATTACCTAACTCTTTGCTTTTTCAGGAAAGTTGGTGACGGTGAAGTACCTACGCCTGGACCGTTATCACCAACGTTTCCCACAGGCCCTGGGCTGCAACACACCCCTGAAGGCCTCCAGCTCCAACATGAACACTATGGCCCGCCTGCATCAGCGCTCCAGCACATCCAGTTCTCTGGGATTCTCCTGAGGACCACACAAACAGTTTTCACCTTCACCACCACCGTTGAGACTCTTTTTCTCTTTCCTTCACCCTCTCTCTCTCTCGGCGAGGCTGTCCTGTCAATGGCTCTTCTCTCCAGTGAGGGTTGTGCTCAGGAGCTCTCTCCTTGTGGGCTAAAGGACATAGTGCTCTCCATCAGCAGCACTCATGGGATAGTCTGATTCAAACTTGTGTGCTTTTTCATCTTTCAAGATTAAGCAAAAGAGGAGAAATGCGCACACTGGAGTGAGAGTGGTGGTGGACATATGTGGAATTATCAGAGCTCCGAAGAGCTAGATGTTCATATCCCTCCTCTTCATCTTTGGTGCAATGGACGCAATATATCTGTCTTTTTATTATTATTATTATTATTATTATTATTTTGTTTGTTTTGCTTTTTTTGTTTACAGACTGTCTGTTTGGATTAAACAAGGAAACAAAAAGGCATTCGGTTTATTCTAATGTTCAGATTTGAGGAAATAAATGAAAGAGCCAGAACTACTGATGTAGTTCTGCTCTGCTCCATCCGCTTTTTATCCAACTAACTCCCCTCCTTAGTTAAAAAGGAGTTCTGTCGGGCTATACATAGCTGCATGTGCTGGTTAAAGTATCCGTATATTTAAGCTTTGAATTGTATTATATACTGGATGTTTATTTCCCTGAAGATGTTTTAGCGGATGTATTCCCTTCTTTTTTTTTTGTAGTTTTTAGTCCAAAAACAATGGCATGCACACACTCTGGAAGGGGTGCTGTAAATATTTTGTTGAATGGTGGTGGTTGAAATCATCTGTATAAACCTGCAAATTGTCATAAGCTCTAATTCGTTTCTTGCCAACAAAGTAGTTACACCAGTTTCATTTGAGTTGAGAGAAGTGTCAAAGGGTATGTTTCGGGTTTCGACCCAAGGGATGTTTTCTTGTTTTTTTTGTTTGTTTGTTTATTTGTTTTTTACAGGCCACATGGCTCTGAATGGTGTGTGGATAAGTGAATCATATCTCTGTAGTTTACTGCTTGTTTATTTCTCCTCATGCAGTCCTGGACACTTGCCTCAATCTTCCCGTGTTGATTTTATTTCCAGTGTACTCTAATGTATTATTAGTTTCTTTATATTTTGAAAGTTACATTTTTTCATTACGACTGTGGCCGTTTCGTATCGACCTCGGTTCCTCATCCACCGACAGCCTCAGCCTGCAAAGCAATGAGATCATGTCTGATGGTCATGTCTGGTCAAAAAGTGGTGCGGTGAATGTGGTTTTGTCTGAAACTCACACTACTTCTTCACTGCCCACTTTTTCCAAAACGTCTTATTCAGACACCTTGTTCATATGTGTAGTTATGCTTGCGGCAGGGCTACATCTTGTCTAAAGGTCAGATAATATGGTGGAGGTTCATTTGTGGTTAATAAAGTGTAATTGCATATTTGGAGGTTATCTGGCTTGTTCAAAGTTGTATGGTATGTTTTTAAGAAATAAGCATGGTCCCCAGCTTAACACCATGGGCCAGAATGACTAAATCCTGTAGCAATTTTTGACAACTTGGCAGCATCCGTGTTGGCAGAGAATGGTGGCAAACACTCTGACCATTAGGTGCCCCCGGTGCTGCTAAGTGGGTTTAGTAAGTCTGCCCTGTAATTCTCTATGATTGCTGCGCTGTGTGAGCTTTATTTCTGTGAGAAATGCAGTGCAGGTGGATCTGGGATGGAATATTTGCAGCGGGATGTACAACTGATGCACATGTTTTCAAAAACTAGGTGCACCTTTCTTTGCAGCAAATAACCTAATTGTGCCTTAATTTTGTGCTGTTTTGTGAACTGGCACTGCATTTCTTGGGAATGTACTCACTTTTTTACAAGTTACAAAATGACTGTAATCGCTTTAAGAGCGGATAAAATTGACCCTCTATAAATCCCGCTAATTATTTTGTGTTGTAATGATGTGAGATTTGAGTCCTTGTGTCTGGCTAAATACACATGGTTTTAGTTCATATGTGTATTAGTTGACAGGGTTGCACACTAGCCCCCCTAACCCCCCACCCACCACACAGCTCTGATTCATTTAAATTTTATATTTGGGGTGTTATGGGGTAACCTTTGTATCCAACCTCTTGGAGCTGGTGTTGTGTGCGATTATGAAAACACACAGTTTAAAGCTAGGAGTTGCTTTTGCACACATCATTTAAATCTTTCTTTGTGTCTGTAGCCTGGTATTGCCTGTTGACCTTCTCTTATTTTATTTTATTTTTTTCAACTGTATTTTTTTCTTCATTTTTCCTGCAGTCTGTGAAGAGTGAATGTAAAGTTGGATTTGTGTGGCACGGCTCCAAGGTGTCACCTGACTTGCATCTGCATTCTTGCCGATTTTTTTTTCCCTCTCTGATGTATCTTATGTAAACACTGTACATTTATAACTGTAAAATGTAATATTATACAGCAGCAGTCTCAATACATTGAATGGTTTTGACCAATATCCCTGACCTGCAAGCCAGAGGGGAAGGTGTACAATAATCCAGGCTTTTTAAAGCTTCAGATGTTTTAATGTAATTTGTCACTTGTCTTGTTAAAACTGCTCTAATTAAAGGTTTATTAGGGTTTTTTTAATTTGGAGAGTGTTGCGTCATAAATCCACATACTCATGAAAAAAAATGTATCTCATGTATCAGCATTTAGATAAGTAACAAGCCAGAACTCACAGACCAAACATTCATCAATAAACACATTCATTCTGATTAGGGAAACAAACCAGTGTAAATGGTGAGAGGACATCATAGATCAGGAAGGTCCAGCTGTTAGCCTTAGGGTGGGCCAACCCGGGTCCTGAGGACCTACTTTCCTGAAGACTTTAGCTCAAATGCCAGCTCACCCCATCCTGTTCATCAGAGTTCCCTGCGAAAGTCTGTTATTGAATAAGGTGAGTTAGAATTGTACCCAATGTGACCCCTGCAGGAGGGTAGACCCTCTTGGATGACCCTCTGTTGACCACTCATCTAGAAGGCTCCCCCTTAATTCACATATTCATCTGGCCTGTATGTTCCTATTCAGGAAATTACGAAACTTGCTGAAAACATCAGTGTCGCTATTTGTTGCTAAATGTTTGGTCGGACATGCTTTAGATGCTTTTTACTCATTCTTAGAAATATTAGCACATACTTTTTACTCCATGAACCTCCTCATAAATATATATACATACATATACACAATACATACTTTTTCTTTCATTTTATTTGAACAAGAAAGAAGTCATTTTTGGAAGGGAAAAAATTGGAAAGAGTGAGAATTCAGTCTTCCGGGGAGACCTTTTTGAAGCAGCTGCCGCAGACGAAGGTGTTAACACTCTTCCACATTCTCCTAAAGAAGGCACGGACCCCGTTCTTCTTCGTTGTCTTCTTCAGGACGGTCTCCGATGGGGGAGGGGGGATCAGCTGTACCTGCGGAGATGCTATTTGGTCACAGGCCACGGGAGTGCAGTCAGCCTGAGTGGGGGGGTGCTCCTCCAGTTTTGAAATCAGGATGTCGGAACTGTCGTTCGAGCATGACGTAACACTTGGACTATCATTCAGGATCAGGTCCTGAATTACTGACTTGATCACCTCTTCTATGACGGTTTCCACAGTTTCACACTGAAGACGGGCAGTGCCGCATCCTCCAAAGATCCTGTGGGAGTAGTCGGTTTCACTTCCGAGTGGTCCAACACTTACACAGCGTGGACTCACGTTCACCAGGCCCTGATTTTGTACCTCAGATATGACTTTGTCCAAATAACATTCAGCAACATCCTCAGCGATCCTTTCCAAATGAGAGGGCACGAAGAAGTTGGAAGCTCCCGTCATTGTCCTGGAAGGGAGTTCAAGATGAAATTCGCCACCACTGTCAGGAAGCATCACTGAGCAGGGAAGATGATCTAAAGTGTCTGACAAAAGATCTTCAGCGATACTGCTGACACGAGAGGGGCTTATGAAGATTCTTGAAGCCCCTGTAACTGAACTAGATGGGAGTTCAGCATCACGTTCAGCAAACGTCCTTGCTGTGTTAAGACGTGAAAAAGTGTCTGACACAATGGCTTCGCTGACCATGTCCAAATGAAAGGGGCTTATAAAGATTTCTGACACCCCTGTCATTGTGTTGGATGGAAGGTCTGTCTCCAGATCAACCATGGCTAATTCCTGGCCACCCTCAGGCAAATCTGCTGCACTGTTCCTGATCTCAGGAGTCTTGCAGCTTGACAGAGATTCTCCTGGAAGCTCTGAACCAGGAGGTGATCCTGCACGGAGCATGCACTCCATCGAGGCGGGAACCAAACTCTCTCCAACTTCCTCTACAATTCTTGTTACCTCCCCAACAAAGCTATGCAAGCTCTCCACCACGGCTGCTTCCGCTGATACATGACTGTCTGTCGATAAGGCAGATGAGGAGGCTGAAGCTGTGTGGTTTTGCTGTTCCACGCTCATCATCTCCTTCTCCACGTCCCCTAACTTCATCCTGTGATTTACCTCCCACGTCAGTTCAGACATGAAGATATTCCTCCTGAACTTTTTGTTTATCAGGAATAGCTCCCTGAATGACTTTCTCCCTCGGCGGATGAGCCAGGCTCTCATTTTTGAGGCCGTGACATACTTTGGAACAGCACCGGCCTCTTTCATGAGGACAAACTTCCTCATTTGATCCGCTTGTTCTGGCAGGAAAATCTTTGCCCACTTAAAATTGACCATGTTCAAATAGTCCATATATTCCAAAAAGTCCTTCTTGGTGCAAAACACCCTCTCATCAGGACTGATGAGGTCCTGTTTTTTCAAATGTTTTTTCATCCCTGCACGGCTGAAGTACCTTTTCAGATGCGGATCGTGAAGGCTGTTGTAGGCCGGAAGTTTGATGTTCCTGTCTAGGTCAAATTGTGGTAAGTCCAGAATGAGGCCCTCTCCCAGCCGGGCCCTGGAGTAAAGCGCCCCAGGACGCAGTTTAGAGCCCTGTGGCTTCTGGAAAGCCTTTCTGAATGTGTTAATACCAGACATCGTTGTTCTGGTTGGTCTTCTCTACTTAGAGACTAAATTAAGCAACGTCCGTTCCTCACTGAGTGTCTTTCAGGAGGGGGGAAAGTGGACACACGCACTCTAATTTATAGCATCGTTTCGAACTGCTGAAGCCCCGCCCCTTAACTACTGTCGCTAAGATGGAATTCTCAGATGGAGCGGCGCGCGAGTGGCGGAGAGGAGCTCAGAGTAGCAGCAGAAGATCCAGACCCTTCACTCCCATTTACAGTCTGAGACTTGAAGCTATGCGTCCCCACCACATTAAATATGCTTCCGGCGCCCATGGGCCATTGTAAATTTAAACAGTGCCAAAAGAGGATGTTTTACCAGATATATCACTACTTTATCACTATGTTAAAAATTCCATTTGTTTTTGAGTTTTTGTATGTAGTATAGTGGTAAAAAATATTTTCCTCTATAGTGTCGAATTACAAACAGTATA
>JBBPCX010000135.1:23055020-23084476 GCA_037974365.1 Hydrocynus forskahlii | reverse complement strand
GCCTAAATATCATCAACGAACATTTATCACGTGACAAAAACTAGAAGAGAATAAACGTAAATGCTGGTCATGTGACGATAACTATAATAAAATATATAATGTAAGGTTGACGAATAAGAACGAGACTAAAGGTGGTTTACAAAATAAAAACTATGCTGAAATGTCTCTTCATTTTCGTTGACTAAAACGATACGAAACGTTATAAAAAAAAAAGTATTGAAAAAAAGTATTGGGACGCTCGACCTTAAGAGTTGAATGGCGTTAAGTCCCAATACTTTTGTCGATTGAGAGGCACTGTGAATTAAATCTATCTAGAGTGGCCAAAGGTTTTGGGACGCAGGGCCATTACAGTGCCAGGGAGAGAGAAATGACACACACACACACACACACACACACACAAAGTCTCACATACACACATTTTGATAAGCAGCCTTTCCCATATCCATGTAAAAAAGCTGATCCTAAATTGTTCTGATGTGGTTGTGTAGACTATATTTGTTCAGGAATAAAAAAAATAAAAATTCAGGTAAGTTCAGGCCAACACACAGAAGGTAAAGACTTTTACCAGTTTTACAAATGTGGGTTTTATGGCAATAGAAACACACACACACATTTTCATTTTATTTGCACTTTTTAGTGATGTGAATAATTAAAATACATGTTGTAAATTAAAATCAGTGTCTTTCGTGTCTGGAATGGATGTACAGTATTATTGAGTCTATAATACTATGATAATAAGATAACCTTGTTTGAATTGTGAAATAGGTTTGACTGAAAGAAAATTTACATTTTGTCAATTCTACTAGGTACTTATCCTAGATTGACTGGGTTAAATAGTTTTACTAAAAAGAGACAAAAATACGACTTTCATCGACTTAAACCAGACTAAAATGTCGTCAGTTTTCATTGACTAAAACTAGACGAAAACAGTCGTGGAAAATTCTGACTAAAATAATACTAAAATGCCCAGACTGTTCGTCAACTGAAACTTGACTAGACTAAAAAGAGTATGGACGTGGCTAAGACTAATAAAAACTAAAACGATAGCTTGAAGCAAAGACTAGACTAAAACTAAAATTAAGACAGGCCGCCAAAACAACACTAGTTAAAAAATGAGTAAATTATATTTTTCTTAATAATTTAGCACTAAAATGCATGAAAAATTATATAGCTGTTGCCACGAAAAAAACTGTGATGTCCGGGCCTCCTCTGCCACGCTCATTTCCTTAAGGTGTCCCATTGCCTTGCTAAGCACCGCGCTCAAACATAAACAACCCAGCACATAAATAACTAGCATGAGAGGGTGTTTTGTACAAGGCCCAGATATCACAGCTTTTTATTTTAGTGCTAAATTATTTTAATTAATTAGTACAATCTATATAGGGGAAACATCGGTATTTTACTTTCTAGCACTGCGGGAGACAGCAGTTCAGAGTACACTTTACAGTATGGAAACGGTTCACCTTCACATTTTCTTTAGGGGTAATGTATTAAGATGAGTTTAAAATTAAATTAAAGTGTTTTGGGAGTATATTTGGGGGCAAATTTAGGGTTTAAAATATAAAATTAGGCATTTTTATCACGTCACAAATTCACGGGTTTTTCACGATATGCCAATGCTCTTGGAATGTAACCCCTGCCATTGTCGGGGGTTTACCGTATATATAATTTCTGTAATCTCGATTCCTGTCAGTCAGTGTGATGAAAGTAACCATTCTGTCACATGTGAACAGACCACAGCACACAGTGTGGAAAGCAACACTATTTGTAACATAAATATTAACGTAAACATAAATATTAACACAATCTACTCATTTTGTAACAAATATTTTGTAACAAATATTAACGCAAATAATATTACTAAAAATGATATTTACAAAAGCAAAAAATGGAGTGGATATCTCTCTCTCTCTCTCTCTCTCTCTCTATATATATATATATATATATATATATATATATATCAAACTGTTTATTTGCGGTTCAGCAGTGGCTGCTTCAGTCTCTCGCGGATTTTTCTAAAAACCAAACTAATAATTTCTCGCGGAAACCCCGCACATTCGCGGAAAGCACGGATATCCACCGCATTTTTTTTAATTTTTTATTTACTCTGATTAATTAATCTGATTAAGTAATCTACATTATTTTTGCTGTGAAAGTATTTAAATGAATTTTGGCATAGACTATGAGTGAATGAGCAATCAGCATTACAGACTTCCAAGATGTTTTATTTAATAACTGTTTTGCACCGTTTATGTGCAGTAATGGTCACAGCAAACAAAAATATGACCTAATATGCTGATGGAAAATGCTTTAGCAAGAACAATGATAGAACTAAGTCGTCTATAACATTGTCCAAAGAAGCACGGGTGTTCTGGATGATTTATGCTGCCTTGCCAAAAAAGCTACCATAGCAAAAAAGGACAGCAGAGTCTACAACTTCACGCTACTCTGTCCAAAAATGCTACCTTTAAGTTTATATAGCATTTATAGTCAGTTTATAAAACTGATAATGATGAGAAGCAGCCAAATAATATGCATAATTGGTTTAAAATATACTGTCTATATATTCATGCTACCATGTCAAAAAATGCTACCTTGAAGCTAATTCCTTTTATACAGTCAATTTAGCACTGACAGTGACAAGAAATAGGAAAATAATATGCATAATCAGAGAACCAAACATATTTCATTTAAAGGAGAAGAGCCTAGATAGACAGATAGGTGTGTAGAGGTGCATTCAGTCAAGTTCTAACACTGAAAAATGCTGCCATGAAGCAGGGTGTTCTGACAATTTATGCTGCCTTGTCGAAAAATGCTCCCTTGAAGCTTAAACAGCTGCCAATGTCCCAAGGTAGCACAGATAAACCAACTTCACTAGTGCTAGGTAGCACAAATCTATGAGCCTGGCACAGAATCCCAAGACTGTGGAACAGCACAGGCAAAGAAGGGCAGGGTTGCACTTCTCCAGGTGTATCACGTTTCGACAGAACACAGGACCGGGTTAAAGTCACGTGGTGCGATTAATCAGCGTTATTTTTTTAAAGGTTATTTTTTCTGTGATTAATTGATCAAAATGAACGTGTTAATTATACACCCATAATTTATTTATTTATGTTCTTTGTTTCGATACAGCAGGCGTCCCAATACTTTTGTCCAGATAATGTTGTATCAGAAAAAAACTTAACGGTCTCTAAAAATACATATTAGTTAAATTACTATGATGTCGATTCCTCAATGTCAATCAGTATGATGTAATTCTCCCCGCACACAGTGTGAACAAAAGTATTGAGACACCTGACCATTGCACCAACAGGGACTTTAATGACACTGCATGAAAATACATAGGCTTTAATTTGGAGATGGCGACTGGTTAGTCTTTTTGGTTTGTATTTTCAGTCGGAGTGCTGCTGGCTGGCTGTGTTAAAGGTAGAGGGCTGTTTTGCTCATATTTGGAGATTGTGGGGAAGGCATTTCATTTCCCATAATGCACCTCTCAGTCCCTAAGAAGAGCAGAGCTGAAGCTGTTGTCAACAAATGCAGCTCGTCCAGCACCAGCCTGCCGGTCTTCTCTCAGCTCTCTCCCTCTTCTCCGCTTTTTCTCTGCTGCTTTTCACAGGTATGTTCACCTGAGCTATGTCTTCGGTGTAACGCTCAATCGTTGTTTACTGGCTACCGTGGCTGGTTTCTGTTTGTCACTTCGTTTACACCGTTGTTAACGTTTTTATTTATTCATGTGTAATTTGATATTTTGGAGTTGTCATAATGTCTTATTTATAACTGGCACTTCTCTCGTTTATGACACTCAATTTCTACCTGTTTAAGAGCTCTAGTTAGCTGTGTGGCTAACTCAGCACCCAGTTACTGGGACATATTATAACTGACTGTGGAAACAGGCCAGTGTCATATGTCCCCCCCCCCAGCATTTTCTAGAAGTCTATTCGTTTATTTCATCATTACCTGTCTGTTTTTGTTAGTTGTGTTGTGAGAGTTTAATGTACGGGAATGTGACTTCAGATGCGAGCAGGTAGGATTAGGTAATGTCATACACGGTATGGACAAAATTATTGGGACACACCTGTTTTGTCAGGGTTTGGGCTAGACTCCTTACTTCCAGTAAGACTTCAGCATACCAAGACATTTTGTACAACGTCATGCTTCCAAATTTGTGGACACAGTTTGATAAAGCTTTTCTATTCCAGCATGACTGTGCCCCAGTGGACAAAGCAAGATCTATAAAGACATGGTTGGATGGGTTCAGTTTGGAAGAACTAGACAGGCCCGCACAGAGCCCTGACCTCAATCATATATTTATTTATTTCATCATTACTTGGCTGTTTTTGTCTAATACTCCCTCTGGTCTGAGGGTAGCACTACAAAAGAGCCCAAGTCCATGCCAACAATGGACAATAAGTGAGGTGTGTTTTTGTCTGCAAGTGTTCAAATGAATCATACAGTTGAATGTGGCACCTTCAACCCTGCCTGTAATCCTGGAAATGAGGTTTGTGCCAAAATATACAGTTTATCTAATCTCTAACAACAACAGTGCTACAGAGAAAGATTGTCATACTCTGACTGAATGCCAGCTCACAGGAGGAGCCTTTGTGTTATATAACACAGGAAGATTGCATGCAAATCCTCTTGGCTCAGTAAGAAATGTTTGCTGTAAGTTTAGGGAGCCCTCATCCAGCCATCACAGCCATATAAGGACATATAAAGCTGAGGAACAAACTGAGGCACCACTGCTACACATCGTACTGTAAAAAATGTGTAATTTTGGTCTCACTGTTGATACTTTTGTCCATGGAAAAAAGACAAAGCATCTAATGCAACATTTCACCTTGACACTGTCTGCATGAAGCCTGTCTGATGGAAGTTTCTCAAACTAATGAAGGTCTGGCTTCTTACGCCACCATGACTCAGCATCTGTTTAGAAAAAGTACAACAAAATGAAATAAAAGGCCTTATTGGCTTGTGAGAGTGTGATTAACAAGAGACAGGCTGGATTATTATTAAATGTCTTTTCTAACTCTAATAGAAACAACTGCAGTAAGTTTATGATGGTATGCATAGCGTTGCAGTACTCTATAATAGTAAATGCTTGTGACATTGTTAATTCTTTGAGAAATTAATCAGATTTAGTCATTCCAAAGGACAGCAGAAGGTACCTCAGTGGAATGCCAGTGTGGACCTTCAGTTTGGGACAATTACAGGCACAAGCCAGAGAGCTGACCCGAGCATACTCTGCTATTTATAGTCTGGTGGTTCATGGGGGTGTATTTTTAAAACGTAACCTTGCTCACTACTGTAAATCTTAAATATTTAATAAAGTATCGACTGACAACTGACTGTCATTTCTTCATGTTGGAAAGCAATTCAGAAGTCAGACTAAGCTGAATGGGCTATTATGCCGTAAAAGTTAAATCTGAAGGCATGGCTAGAATTGCATATAAATGTTGAACCTCTAGTTAAAACTGAACATTTTTTGTTCAGTTTTTTGGGACCTTGTCAGTTCATCATGTGATCATCCATATAATTAATGAATGTGAATTGAAGATTTGGCTGCAAATTAAAGGGCCATTTGTACTATAAGGCTATCTGTAGTGCTAAAACCGTACACGCAGACATTCCTAACTAGTTGTGTGCAGCGCATGAAGATATTCATCTTGTTAGTCCCACAGTCAGACTCTTGGCCACTAGATGGACCTCTCACATAAACTAGGTGTTTCAGTCTTGTGTTGTGTTTGGTTACTTCAATTGCAGTCTTTCTGTACTTCTGTTTAATACCAGTTTAATTAATGCTGACCTCTGTCAAATAATGTCTAATACTCAAAATTAGACTTGTTCTAACAAGTTCTAGTGCTATAAAACTGAACTTGTTTGATTCTGAAGCTTGCTTTCCTCACATCTCTTGGCTGAGTGACCCTGGCCCTCTCCTTCCAACTCTCTTCCTCGTAGCTCCACTGCACTATCTCTGCTCAAGTTCACTATAGGCCAGGATGGCTTGCCGTCTTCTCAGATGCCTGGCCCCTGTGGCCCCGTTTGTGTCCTTGGCGATGTGCCAGCACAGAAGGTCTGCTATGAGTGTGGGGCGGCTCCTAAATGTCACTTCACCTGCTTCACTAGGTACTGTAACTTAAAACCAGCATTCACGACCACCTGTTGGGAAGCGTGTTTTATATTTAATGAGCATCCGACAAGCATCATTAACTAATATGTATTTAGTTAGTGACCAAAAATGTGTAAATTCATGTTTTGTTAATGTGCCACCATATTCAAACATTTTTCCGTTCAGTTAATGGTAAAGCTAAATTGATACGGCAGTCACTGATACCGATTTGAGGGAGCTAAAATTCAGTTAATCAATAATACAGGTGAGACAATTTTATATATTCACAATTAACTCCACTAGTTTTAGATAAACAGTGCTTAAACGACTGACAGAGCTGTCAAATTTCAATGTTAAATGTGCAGTTGTCAAGTGTCAAACTTCTTTATCTCAAACAGTAAAAACTCACTTGAAAAGAATAAATATTTTAGCACGGAAGATGGAGCTTCCAAGCATTCTTTTTAAAGTTTGTAAACTTTAAACTTTCTGTTTAACACATTAACACAATATAAGATGATGAACTTTTGTATCAACCAATTGAACGGATCAAGATAGATCACATTTGGTATTAATCTTAAAAACGAATTAATGCATGCTCATTCCACATGATCTGCAGAAATGTTCTTTATTCACGTTCAGCCTGTGTGATTGTAGTATTTTAGAGTTGAGATGACATATGCCTGCATGTTAAGCTCAATTGCTGTAGGTTAATTTACTCTCCTTTTTCTTGAACAGAGAGTTTATGTGCTACAGCCAGAGCGGTTACCGGTGTTTTGACAATTATGTCACATCCTTTTTTATCCAAAATCAGCTTCTCTGTTTGTTTATTTATGACCACGTTCCTTTCATTAGCTTTATTATGTACTCAGCTCCAACTCAGAAATAACACTTCAGAAGCCATCTCTTGTGAAATTGGACTGCTCCTTTTGTTGTTGTCTCCAAGGACCTTCACTGGTTTGCTAGAAAAAAAAATGTTTTTTAAGTTGTGTATGGTGTTTATTTGGAAACAGCGTGTCTTTATGTGTAATTAATCAATGGCTTGTCTAACTTTTTTATTAACTCCTGTCCTTTTCTTTACCCTTCCTTCAGTTTCTTGATCATCTGCCTCAAATGTAGCTTTGACTACCAGCCAGTTAAATGTCTTCACCTGCAAAGAAAGTTTAGATTGGGGGCTTCGTGTTAACACCATGACCTCTACCCACCATCCTTTTTCGCCTTATCCAGCCATTTAAAAGGCTTTTCCTTGCATGAGAGATGTTAGCCATCCTGTGGTTGGCCTCTCTACCGTACGTGTACATGTCTGTAACTGACAGTCTGTGTTGACCAGTGTTTTGTTTTCTGTCCTTCCTGTGCCCTGCCTGTGTTTTGTTTTTCTAGCCTGAGCGGCGGACGGCCCTCTGTCGCTTACTCTTCTTCCAGCAGCAGCAGCATCGTCAGTGGTAGCGGCAGCCACCATGTCCGGGTTCAATCTGCTGCATCTGGTGACCAAAAGCCAACCTGTTAAACTCAAGGCCTGCGGGCTTCCCTCAGGTCCACTGGATGCTATGTGTGTGTGTGCAGTGTGTGTAGTGTGCTCTGCCTCCGCGAGCTCTAATACACGCTTTCCTTTATGTGCGCACGCGTGGTTTTTGCAAGAGGTCAGTTCATGCTGTAGTCACTTGCAGGAAAAGTTTTTGGGTACCAGCCTCGCAGTGAGGCTGTTGAGTTATGTCTCAGACAAAACAAAATAAATTTAGCAGATATAAAACAGCTGGTAACCTTATGTGAACAGTATTAGTGATGCACCTATTCAATATAGCAGCAGTTCCCAACACTGCTCTTAGAGGCCCCTCTACTATGCACATTTTCCAGCCTCACAGCACACCTGGTTCAACTCATAAACTAATTAACAACTTTTCCTGGGGTGAAGTGGGTGTTAGGACAGATAAAGCACTAAAGTGTGCAGAGCAAGGGGCCTCCTGGACTGGAGTTGGTAGTGTTTTGTTTTTCATTTGGTAGTGTTTTGTTTTTCACGGTTGCTACAAAAACGGTAAAGTGTTATACGTCTACAAATATATAATGCAAAATATGCAAAGGAAAATTTTAGGGCACAACCAAGTGTCTTCACAATGGTACACTCAGTTCTACTGTATGTTTATGTACTTATGTACAGAAGAGTATAATTTAATGTATATTAAAGTCAAACATGCCAAAGGACGGCTGTCATATTTGAAAAATGTGTTTATTTTTGATCAGTTCGATTATTATGATATTCAAAAACAGACTTTCTTAACAGCACACAAATCTGTGAGTAAACATTTATCAAACTCAATGTCATTTTGGCATCAGCAGCACGCAGCTGCTAGAGTTGTGAGACCTCATTCCTAACTATAGTGATGCTATTAATTCCAGCTGCAGTCCAAGTAAGTTGCCTGTTGTAGCTAGCTAGCATGCTTTCAATTGTATTCCCAGTGTTAAACAAGAGCATCGCGCAAGCTACTTTCTGCAGCAATGTATTCAAGTTTTGCTTCTGTTAAGAGTTATAAAGTTCTTTCAGCAGCTAATAAATATTTAACAGTTTTCCCTGCTAACTTACACTGAAAATAATTATTCTTGATGTTTCACTGTAGTATTTCAATTAAACCTAATTACAAAGAGTAGCTATGAGCCAACTAATAAACATATGATATACAGAAAAGGATAATATTTATTAAATAATAATTACTATTCTAAAAATGTAAGTAAAAAAATATATTTCAGGGAAAGAGGGAGTTGGATTGGTGCATCCCTAATCCTCGTACAGAACGTCTTTGAGGAACCCAACAGTTTATATTTTAATTGAGCTGGATAATGAATTGAGATTTTTCAAACAAGTTTCTTTTTATGCATTTGACAACCTCTTGCTCTGAAATGTCACGTTTTTCTTTGTCCCCTTTCTCAGTCTAGATTCTTCAGTTGCTCATGGATTAACACCTAACATATTCTTTAACTTCCTTTAAGCTTGCATGCACAGCCAAGCTTCGAGTGTTTTTTTCCTCCACCATTCACTTTCTTCCTAAGTAGATCATTGCAATAGATAGCATAACGTTTTCATATAGTAGACCACTATGCCCCTCTCTATAGAATTTCATTCTTAATAATGGAAAAAAAAGGTTTTATCTGTTCTAACAAGCCTAATCACTAAACTAGGCAAATTTTGTAAGTTTCTCCCTGACACTGAACAAACCTGAATTATAGCTGTTTCTTACTCAGTATGCTATAGCAATATGGGCTAACTAAAACAGAATCATACTTTTAACTTAGAAAATGCATTGCATGTGACATGGTTAATGGCGAATGTTGGCCAAAAAGGGGGGTAATTTAGAGTTTTTACCTCTGGGCACTCCAAAGCAAATAATCTGCAGCAGATGACACAGGCAGATTCTTGAATTTCTTTAGATGCCTCCTCAGAAGCTCTTCTAGGCAAATAAATAAAGCTAACCCCCAATAGGATCCAGAAGTCCCCTCACAGAGAGAGAAAGAATATAGGGGAGTCCAGTAAAGAGGGGACTGCAACCCCCCCTCCTTTTCTGTAGCCCCTCACTCCCCCAACATAACTTTGTACTCACTGGACAGAGAGGGGCCCATCAATGAAGCCCATTCACCAGAGGGACCTTTTAAAGACCCCATTATTTCCTCTGTTCACATGGTTTCAATCTTGTGGGGAGAAATTCTCGGCATAGTCCAAGTGACAGGAGCCCCAGTCCACAGCCTTCAGCAAAGCAGCAGCACTGAAACTAACACACTAGTGGTGTGCTACCACAGGCCCCACATGCACAGTTCAGAGTGATCTAATCTACTAAGGGGCGTTAATTAATTCATATTAGCTGATTTCTGGAGAAATATAATAGAGAGGCCTAATATGTCTCAGAGTTGTATTCAAGTTGTATTTCGTTTGAATTTACAGTTGTCCCCCTGGTGTAGAAGAGAGCCTTGGGAGATCTGCTACAAATGTTCTTATCAGTCATGATGAATATGCTGGATTTATTTTGTTTTTATTTAGTTTCAATGGACCTTTGGTGTTGTAACTTATCTCTCAAAGATGCTTAATGCTGTTTATGGGAAAAGGGTGTGCATCAGTTTTGTTATTGTCTTATCCCTTTCAGACAGGTGATGAGATTGGAATGTACGTATTTGTCTAAAGCCGCATGTCATTCTCTTAAAAACCTGCTGCCCCCTTGTGGGTATAATAACTCAGCCCTCAGTTGACCTGTAGAGGTCAGTATTGTTGCATTGTGTTGATCATGGTGTTCTTTCAGTAATTTCTGTAGTGGTTAGAAATTCCCTGCACCTAAGTAATGTTAACATTTACATTAAGTCATAAATTCACTGTAAATATCGCAGTGTTCAGAGAAATACTTTGGCTGTAGCACATAATTTTGCACTGACCCACTGTGATATAGTACAGTGATATCATTGTAACTGTATGACTTTTTCCAGGCAAGAGTCAAGAAATGAATCTAAATTATTTATTCTGTGACATCTATCAGTTCCATTGATGAAAATGAGTCAGGATGCCGGTTGCTGAAGTGGAGCATGCACGCCTGATGAATATGCTTTTCCATCTTTGGGCTCCTCCAAGCGCATGCTTACGCGTGTGTGTAAATGTATGAATGTGTGTGCGCACATGTGCTCCACATACTAGCATAGAAAGCGTTGACTCCTGCTTGGAATTCTGCAGAAATGGGTTGTCATTAAAACTGCTTTATGATGGCTTGGTTTGGTTTGCCCATTCTTTTGCAGTGTCAGTTTAAGCAGTCTGTTTTAGAGTGCTCTGTCACAATTATAGCTGGAGACACTGACTTGCATCTGTACCTATATTTAACTGATCTAGGGACTTGCCGCACCAAGAAGACATGGCCCAAAAATTTCTCTCAGGAGGAGCTGAGGAAGCGCCTGACACCCATGCAATATCACGTCACTCAGGAGAAGGGCACAGAAAGGTGAGGCGTCCACACTGTGGAACAGGCACTTCAAGGAATTGTAGAATACAGTTAATTACCACAGACAGTGTATATGTTTGAAATTACATTTGTTGATTTTTTTTTTTACATGGTGATTCAAGGTTTCATTCTGACAGCTGCAATATAAAATATTGTAATTTTTAACCAGTCTAAAAGGAGATGCATATTACAGTCAAAATAGCCTCACATAAGCTTTCTAGTTAACACTAGATAACTTCTAGTTAACTTGTAAATAGAACATATAAACCAAGTTTACGTTTACAGCATTTAGCTGATGCTCTTATCGACGTACATCAGTGCTCGAGTAGTCCACATCTGTTTCTTACACCAGTAAAGCTAAACTTAAATCAACGTCCATTATTCAACCAAGTTACCACATGCTAGGTCCACCTAAACAACACCTGTCAAACAATACAAAGGTAAAGTTTGCAAATTTGACGTAAGAATGGACTGATTAATAATTGTTTGTCTTAAGAATATGTTATCAAAAAGCACTCAGCCTTTCACTTCTGGTCAGAAAAAGGAAACAGTTGCTTTCTGCATTTTCTTACTACACATAAGATCCGTTTCTTTATTGTCAGTGCACCAAGGAGACAGGACAGTATCATTTATAGATATGGAATGGGACAGACCAGAGATTCTGCTGCAAACTATTACATAGCTTTTTTACTTTCAAAATACACTGTCAAAAATTTGGTGTTTCCAAAAGTGAAAATCACAACTATGCTCAGAAGGCAGTGGGCCAGCTGCCCTGTTGAGAAATTTGGGCTTATACTGTACACATTTATTCACAAATGCTGTGTGATGTCTCCTCTGCTGCTGTGACGGCCGAGTTATATTTTCAACCCTCCCCTGACCTTGGACTTTATACTGGGGCTACAGTTTAGAGCAGTGACATCACAACCATGACAGGATATGCCACACACCTTTCTTCGTTCTTCGGAGTTTGTTAAAAATAGAAGTTTGTTGCTGTATGATATTTCTTGGATTCAAAAAGCCGTGCAAATATTTAAAACATGTCCCTTCATGATTTATGGATAAGAAATGCATCAAAGATTTCCTGTAGTGCCTTTATGGACGGTTGCCTCGTGAAAGATGTGAGTTTGTTGCTGGCTGTGTTTGGCCTTGCTGGGCTGAGAGACGAGCGTCGGGAAGATGCCAACGGGTAACAGGGTGATTTGCATAGAAGAAGCGCTCTTCCCCCTCTCTGGCTGGGAAGCACACGTGGGGAAAATATTTATCGGCCCATTGGCAGGAGGAATGTGAAAAATGCCCCAGGCACAGAGCCTGCGTGTGGGCGAGGGTGCTGAGCATTCGGTGGCTTGTGGCTTGCTCACCAGCAGTGTGGCCTGCGGCTACAGCCCAACTGAGCTGCTCCCCTTTTAGAGACACCACCCCACTGTGTGTCGCCCTCACCACAGCCAGATCTAGAATAGACAAGTTCAAGTGGAAGAGCCTCTTAACTGTAATGGTTAGAATGAAACCGACGATGAATCTGAGGGTCAAGATAACTCTGTGTGAGTCCAACAAAAAATCAGTTTGAAGAGAATGGATAGATAAGACATCCATTACAAATGCATTTTAGATCAAAGAAGTATAATTAAAAGTAATATGTTATTTAAAATAAAACATGGTTGTACTCATGATGACGCATATGCTTTGTGTGCCTAACATCACCTTAATAACAGAAAAATCAGGTCAATGCATGGTCTCTTATGGCTTTACATTTATAGTGCATTCAGGGGAGAGTACACAGATTACAAGGAAGAAGGAATCTACACATGTGTTGTCTGCGGTGCACCACTGTTCACGTAAGTTTCCTTTTTTTCTCCTTTCCTTTTGTGCAGTAGTCCTTGTTTATTCAGTTTGTTAGTCATTCTCATAGATGACCTATTTCTGTTCTATGGCCTCCTGTCTGACTCAGACAATCCACTCAAAGACTAAGAAGTCTAGATTATTTTTTGCTGTACATTTGTTTTACAGTGTTATTTAAATGTACTTGCCCAGTAACATAATTAGTTATGAAAACATGCATTTAATTTGAATTTTTTTTATTTTGGCATTTTTAAAAACGAATGACAACTCCCTACGTCCCTACTTTCCTACTTAGAATTTTTTTAATATGCAGTAATTGAATAAAATGTAAATAGAAGCATTACAAGATGAACACACCCCATGACAGATCAGTGAGGGTAAAGTAGAATAAAGGTGCCTAAAAAGGTTCTTTGAGCGATGCAGTTGAACAGCCCTTTTACCTCATGAAAGAACCATGTTTGTGCGTGTGCAGGACTTGTATTCTCCATCAATGTTGTATCATAGTTGGTAAGACTGCAGCCCTCCGCACAGCAAATTGGGGTACAGTTCCCTGAGCATAGGGAGTTAAACCAATAAGAATCCTTCAGCAAGTCTCCTAATTATGCATTTGCCTGCATCTGTAAATGTACTCATTTATAAAGTACCCTTTTTGGCACACTTATTTTTACGAGTGTATTAATAGCAAACAGTTCCTATAATAAAGTACAAAACAGCAGCAGAGCCGGGCAGGTTTTTCCCTTATGCCGTGGATGTCCTTGGACAGTGCAGTAGCCCAGCTCTTGCTCCTCCTGAAGCCACTGTGCGTGTCTGGTGCGGTGTAATTGGTGGGTTTAGGCTGCTCCACACGTGGCCCAGCTGCGGTCCGAGTTGGCCACAAGAAGCTCGAGGTTAACTCTACCTGACAGGGTGTCCGAAACTGGCCCGGGAGCCATTACCAGGTCGCCTTTTTCCCACAGCTCACTGGAGAGCTTCAAAGGCTGCTGAATTTATGGCTGGCGTTAGCCCATATCTCACAAACGATGTTCTCAAAGGAGACAGGCAAAGCCCTCATACCACCACTCCTCCAAACTCTGCTCCCCGAGAGCACAAATTGCCTGCTTATTGCTCACTAGACATTTCCCATGTTCAAATTCTTTTTTATTTTTTGTGGAGGGGAGAAAGGAATGAGAGAAAATGAAACACTCGGGAAAGAGCAGGATTTGTAATGGAAGATTGAGCTCGGTGTTGGGCTGTGACTGTGTCATTGGAGAAAAACGTTCCCCATTATGTGTAATCCTTCAAACATACTGTAAACCTGTTCTTAGACAGCTCAGCTCTAAACATTTGACTTTTTATTAAAACTAAAAACTTTGACTTTTTATTGCAGGTCAGATAAGAAGTTTGACTCTGGCTCAGGTATGTATTTCTGTGTCCCTCACATTTTAGAGGATTTTTATCATTTGGGCTGAAAATGTGATGCAAAGATGAAGTTACTACTGAAGTATTCCAATGCTACTGATGATTCGTTGTAGAATTGTCCATGCGCCACAAAAATCTCTCTCTCTCTCTCTCTCTCTCTCTCTCTCACTCTCTCTCACTCTCTCACTTTCTCATACTCCTCTGAAGGGAGAGGTTGACCTCTTCACCCTCTTTATGGTTGATTGCAAGGACGAATGTGTACTCAGTCAGCTGTCTAATAGGCGCTAAGTGCAAGCTACAAAGGCTCACATGCTTATTAATCTATGAGATACACCACCTACACGAAATAAGAAGCTTACAAAATGTCCAGGCAGTTATTTTAATGAATCCTATCTGCCCCTCTGAGATTAATGTATTGGCTGTAAACATTACATTGCTGTCACTTGTAATCCTTTGGAATTCCCCAACTCTTCATTTGTGCGCACCAAACATAGCAGCACCCTCTTCAATTGCAATTAGTGCATAACTCTGAATTGAGTATGTTTGTATCTCATTGGAAAAAATGTGAGCATTTATGCTTTTTTCCCCAATAAGACCTTGAACCCAATGCAGTTCTAGCAAGGCCATAGCAATGTGCTTGACGTCAGGGACACTGGTCTTATATAGCTAAATTTATATTTTCCCCGAGTGTGTCTGTATCTGCACATCAGTTCGAATTGATGACCCCTTTCTGTGGCAGAGGTTTTTGGGTTTATTTATATGCTTGTTTACTTTTGTAAATGTTAGAATATCTTCCTACATGTGGTGTGTTTCATTTCTGGAAGACAGTGGTGACGGACATGGTGCGAGGACAGTTTGTTAATGCCTCACAGCTCTACACTCCAAAACATTTACTCTTGCGGTGTTGTGCTCACTATTTTTATGCGCTCTCTGTTCAATCTATGTGCATGCATGAATTCTCCACAGAAAACAACTTGTAATGGGAACCATGTGAGCCCCATGCTGAAAAAATAGGATTTGTACTCGCGCCGAGTCGTTTCTGTCTTCGCTACAGAGACGGGAGCCAAAACCTCCTGCATTGCATGCGGCCCGTGCAGCAGCCCCAGCCTCATATAGACTCAATTTCCTGTTTTGTTAGAGCGCTGCTACACTGCTCCATTCACTGGGCAGCTCGCCCCGCCGATAAAGCTCCATTAGATCAGCGCAGTAACGATCCGCCGGGATTCTCCTGCTCTGACTCATAGGATTCCAATATTCCCCCGAGAGCTTCCTGTGTCTGAGTGGAATTTCGTGGCTTTGTAGTTGTGGCCAAGCACTGCCTCCCTTGCTAGGGAGGAGGGAACAGACGGGGTTGATGGTGGGGGAGGCTGGAGAGCACTGGGCTTGGAATGGGGCTGAAGGATTGACTTCTGCTTTTCACCACAGATAGCATCTCACCAGTGATCCGCCTCCAACAAGCTTAAATCTATCCCCATCACATTAATAACCCTACCTGTGCTAAAGACGGACCTGTAAGCCTGGAACACTCTTGTCTCATGGGTCGTTTGGATTCGTCCACAGCTGCGGCGAGTGCCCTCGCTCCCCAGGCTGCATCTAAGCCCCTGTTGATGTTCTGCACATGGTCTCAACTGTCAGGGCCTCATGTCTAGCTGGCTGAAAGGAAAAAGCCTCTAGAATTACCATTGTATGGTACCGCTTAGCAATTAAGAAGGAACATGCTGTTGGTTATTGAACTCGGGGTGAACGACAGGATAAAGCTATGGCGGTGGAAACCTTGAGGGTTGGTTTCTTCTTAACTCAGCCTAGTGCTCCTGCCCCGCTTCACCATTTATTTTCTTTTACTTTATAAATAACCTTTTTGATTTCACTCAGGTTTTGAATCAGGATAGCTTCAGGGATAGAAGAACTAACAAGAGAAAAAGAGAGAGAAGGCTTTCAGGGCTAAATATTTTTCATTTTTACACATGCGTAGCCTGCCAGCATTTTACTTCATACCCTCTGAATCATTGACAGTCCAGCAAATGACTAATTCAAACCAAAATTGTTTCAAACTGTTCAGCACAACCTGAGAATTTGCAACAGCCGTACTTCATTTGCAGCACCAAGATGTAAAGCGAAGTCCCGTGAGCTAGATTATTAGCTATTAATACTGTGTGCATTAATGTGGAAGGTGTGCTGGAGGAGACTCCCGAAGTGTGTTTGTCTGCTTGAAGCAGTGTGAGCTCATGAGCCCCACAGCTTCTTCTCCTCTAGATTCTCCAGCTACCCAAGGAGCCATGAGAAAGACCACCCATGAGCCGGTATAGCTGCTCTTTCCATTCAGTCCCTTGCTACAGAGCAGAAGTCTTCCATATGAAAGCTACACTGCACAGATAGCCTGCAAACCCATGGATTGGGAAAACCGTTTTCCCTGAATACTGCCACTGCTTGCAGAACTATGTGGCACATAGAACAGCTGTTTTTGTTAATTTACTACGATATATTCTGTTAAATATTTAATAGTTACTAGCATGGCCTGTAGTTTTGCCAGTGTATCTGATTTGTAGAGAGTGTAGAGTTTGTGTGTGTCCCAGAATTTTTTTTTTTTTGCTTACAAGGTCCCATGTCATGGAAATTTTTTTGTTAAACTTTAATGCAGAATGTAAGTACTGTTAGATGTACAATTTACTCCCCAGTCCATCCGGTGCCTATGTGGAACCTGTTTTTGAATTAACTGTTTGTGATATTCCAAAAAACAGCGCATTAACATCGGCAATTATTTTGCTGTTTGGCCCCAGCTATTCAAGATGAAGTTGTTTCAACACTGCGGTTTAGAATGAGGCACAGTACAGGGCAACCAATCTGAATAGAGCTCATTTACATGTATTAGTCTGAAAGGCACAGTGACATAAAGCAGCCTGTTAAATTCTAAGGCATAAACAGAGGTTGGAAAACGGTCCTGTAAAGATTTTGTTAATCCACACAAATATTAAAAATGGACCACAAGGGAGGAATATCGTCCAAAAAATATAGCATACAGTCTCTATAATGTTATATTCATGTTCTTTTTTATAAAGTCACTTTTAGAAAGAAAATACATTTTTGGTGAGAAACAAGAAGCACAAGAATATAATCAGCATTTCAGTGCTTCAGCACCTGTCCACTGATTTCTGTTGTGAGTGTGTTTTGAGGGCTTTCTGAGCTTTTACAAACCATAAAGAAATTTTTGTTTGTGGAAAATGGTGTGCTGCAGATGCAGCAGATAGAGATTATATTGAGAAATGCTAGAGTAATTCTTTAAATATTTGAAATAAATCAAGGGTAAAGGTAAAGAGCTATAGGGGGCACTGTGCTTCTTATCCTTTGCAGCCCTTCTCAAAAAACATCCTGGCAAGCAAACCCCGCTGCTTAACATTCTGAGCACGCTGAAATGTGCTTTATGTTTAATAAAGGCCACTGCTGTATTCTGCCCTTTAATTACGAGGCAGGCAGGGATCTCCCTAAGCAATGAAAGGGAAGTTGGAGGGGGGGCACGCCAAACTTCTCGTCTGGAATGAGCTACAAAAATAAACGCTTAGCAGTGGCTTGGCAGCGTTAGATAAAAAGGAACTTGTCCCACAGACAGAGCGAGTGCTGAAACCAAGATGGAGAAGCCAAAAGGTAGGGGGATTCCTTCCCATTAGAGCTTCCAGTTTAGTGCAAACAAGGATGAATACACACACACAAAAACATCCATGGAAATGAATTTCTAATGAAGCGCAGTTTACAAAACACACACCGATGGTGTTTTTTTTTTTTTCTTTTCTCTCTCTCTCTTTTTACAGGATGGCCATCTTTTTTCGACCTGATCAAAGAAGAATCGATAACTCTGACAGATGATTTCTCCTATGGCATGCACAGAGTGGAGACTAGCTGTAGTCAGGTAGGGTAATTGTAAATATGGCAAGAAACAAACACTTTTAGTACAGAAAAATAATGAGTACTTTAGTGATGAAACATTTTAAGGGAATGTCAATGTGACTAAGCCATACTGAAATGAACATACTCAACTTATTTTCAGTGTGGTGCTCATTTGGGACATCTTTTTGATGACGGACCCCGGCCAACAGGGAAGCGCTACTGCATAAACTCTGCCTCCCTCGGCTTCCAGACGAAAAACACAGCTCCCGAAGGGGCAGAGCCAAGTGGAGCCACAGGCCAGTCAGCATCCTCTAGTAAGAGTGAGCTTTGAATAGATGTTCTGTAGACCAAGCACGCATCAGACACTTCAGACCTTTGGGGTACCCTTTAAAATCGCTCCTGGACTACCAGCCCTAGATCAAACCTGACAGATGAGCGTAGCAATAAGACAATGTCCAAATGTAAGGTCCTTCATGACCCCGAAAGCTGTTTTGTAGCACCACTTCGGCAGCATCATTTCAAAGGCCTTGGCTGATTGTAACTGGCCATCAAAATACCCTTAAACCTGCATATTAGAGATGTCTTTAAACTGAAACTCCTCTCCCGGAAATCTGTTGTGCACTACTGCTCTTACCGTCCTTCAGAGGATTTGATAGTGCAAGACAATGGACTGTTAAATTTTCTTCAAGATATAGTGGAATGCTGTTGCTTGGAAGTGAATTATATACAGCTCCGGCAAAAAAAGAGACCACTGTAATTTACTTTTAAAATCAGAATCTCTATGATATGACAACCATTCCATACCAGTGTCTGTTAAATTCCTACACAAGCACCTCATTCTGCTTTATGAGGTACTGATTAGGTGATCGCCTGAATCAAATCTTATTTAATTTTGCTGTAATCAACACTCTACTCTGGTAAGGTAATTATTGCTTTTAATATATAAACAGTGCATCATTGGTCTTATTTTGATGTATTGTCATTTCCTGTAAATTTATGCTTTAAAGAACAATATTTTTATTTGGAAATTAGGAGGAATTTGGTCAAGAGTTCTTAAAATCTAAGAAAAAGCTGTTCAGTTCAATGCTCGCACCTATAAAAGATAAAACCTGAGAAACTGAACATTTTTGCAGTGGTCTCTTATTTTTTTCCAGAGCTGTTATGTGTACTTTCTCAGAGCTATGTGTTGTTTTTGAAGTGATATTTGATACCGGGAGGTCATGGGTTTCAGGAAAATGCTATGCAAAGTGCTCCTGTGAGCGGTAAAATAAGCACCAAGCAGAGAACAAAGCATTCTTTCAAATAAAATGGAACAGATGACAAATGTTTAGTCTGAACACAAATGTTGCCTGACTTTTAAGGGTGCTTTTAGTCTCCCTGCTCGTGGTGCCTCTCTTTCTGTTTGAGCTGAATATTTTTTGGGGTAGGGGGTTGGAGGGGGGATGGGGTTGATTTACTGATGGTGTTGACAAGTGTTATTAAAGAACTATTGAGTACAATTTGGTAGACTGTGTATGAATTCATCTCACACATATAAAGACACACTCCCTCATAACCCTTGGGAATGAGTGATACCAAGCATTAATGTGACTTCCGGTCACATTCTGAACTGGACATGCATGAACTACACTTTAGAGGTACACAAAATGTATAATATATGTATGGTGTTTACCTAAAAAAATACACTTAGTAAAGACTAATGGTTACTTTTTGCATGTGCTTAGATGCATTAAATACAAATGTTTAAACCCTTTGAGGAAAATTATTATTGTCAGTCATCCTCATTAGCATGCAAGTGTGAACATGTTAGAAATGGGGCTGTTGGTGCTAGTGGGACATAATATTGGATCTCTAAGGAAACAAGTTTGGAACTTAGCTTGATGGATTGCTCTCATACTCTTTGCAAGCAAAATATGTTCCAGTGCAATCAGAGAGCAACTCCCTTCAAAGCCAATCTACAAAAGCATAAAAAATATGCAAAACTATTAAATAAATGGTTGTAATTGAGGGGAAAATGTAAAAAGAGCATTCCACTAATTGAGGTATTTAACATTCTAATCTTTGATCTTAACTACAATAAATAAAATTAAATACAAATACTTCAGTTTGCACTAAGACTAATCTATTTAATGTTAAGAGGTGTGGGTAGAAAGTTCACTTAACATCAAACATTGATTTTAAAGTGATGACCTTTAGCAGTAACAGTATTCCCTCGTTGACCATGTTTGAATATACAACTGATAAGATATGTGCTACCTAACATAGTTCACAATTTCACTGCGAGCAGAGTATGGCCTGTTTCCAAGCCTATCAGAGCCCTGAACTAAGGCAATATTTATCTGGTGTTTCACTTCCCTTTGAAGTAGTTCGGCAGAGAGCTTTTGGTTCCCTGAATGAAAAGTCAATGTTTGCTCGGGTTCTGTTTAAATGTGCCACAGAAGTGCTGAAAAGATCGATGTTAGATGTGACTTCTAGCACTGATACCATGCTGAGAAACCCACCAGACAAAATGAACAGAACAGTGGTTTTGTAATTTCTAGAATGAGTGTTGGGGTGGAGGAGTAGGTGCTCTGAAAGGCTCTGAAATCTGAAAATTACTGAAATGTAACTCAAAATAAGCTCAAAAAACACATCGACCATAATGCAAATTTCTACATATATAGATATATAAATGCTTTATTGTCATTGTGTCAGTACAACGAGATGATGTGCGTTGAGAGCTCTGGGCCGCTGCCTGCATGGGCGCTGCCATCTTGTAAAGTGACCATTCTGTCATACGTGAACACACCACAGCACACGGTGTGAACGGTACAAAATTAACACATTTACCAAGTAAAGCAGCGGGCAGCCAGGAACACAGCGCCCGGGAAGCAGTATGTGGGGGCAGAACCTCAATTGTGCCACTAGCAGTCTTCCTATTCAAACCCACAACTTTTTGATCGCAGGGTGAACACCCTAACCACTAGGACACCAGAAGGCTGCAATATGCAAATTAACCTCTAATTAATTACAGTGTTTCTGTGACCAATCACAGCTCCAGGTGAGTTACTGGTGAGTTATAATCACAGCTCCTGGTGAGTGACTGGTGAGTTATAATCACAGCTCCAGGTGAGTTACTGGTGAGTTATAATCACAGCTTAAGGTGAGTTACTGGTGAGTTATAATCACATCTTAAGGTGAGTTACCTGTGAGTTATAATCACAGCTCCAGGTGAGTTACTGGTGAGTTAACTGGTGAGTTATAATCACAGCTCCAGGTGAGTTATATCTATGTAGATGCCATCTTGACTAAATAATTTTCCATTTGGCTTTTCAAGAATTTAATCCTATTGTTTCCAACCAAAACCCCAAAAAAAAAAAAATCACTGAGGCTTTTCTAAATGCATAGAAGGCCCTGAGGGTTCCACTGTGGGTTTATTTATCATAATTTCATGTAAACCTAAACTTTGAGTCACTTACTTTTGACTATTCTAATAATACTATATAAGGATATTCGAGCCACAGTATTGCCTAGTTTAACCCTTCTTTTTCAGGAAATAGTTTAAACAAAAGCCCCTTGTTCTCTTTATGGTAACTAAACAAGAGGCTTCTGTCATTCATTAGGTTTGGATGATCAAATTCACTCATTTTTTTATGTGTCTGTTGAACACAACGTGCCTGGAATATATGAGGGGAAAAACGTTTCTGGGTCATATTTGGCTAAAGGCAACAAAACACAAATGCAATTTGACAATGTGGCATAGCCGATACTAACACACTAGCCTTGTGACTGTGGCATGTCTAACTCAGTGTCACCTTTTTTTTGTTCCGTTGTTTGAATGCACTGTTGCATGCAGTAGGTCGCCCCGAGGTGCCATCGCAGGGGAGAAGTCCCAGGCACCCTCCGAGTGGGCTGTAGGATGGCTGGGTGGTGGTGCTCTCTGTGGGTGGCTGGAAGCACTCCAAGCACTGAGAGGTGACGTCAGCCCTGCTCGCCACCCTCTCCGGAGTGCTGTTGTTTAGAGAACAGAGTGTCAAGCCTTACTCTGCGAGTGTGGGAAAAGTTGTCCAACAGGCCTGTCGCTGAGAGTGTTTACATTACGAATGCAATAAAGAATATTTACAAGTCAGGTGTGTTTAGACTGGGGGACGCTGGTGGAGAAGGAGGGCTGTGGCTGTAAGATGTAGGTTTTGGGGGTGGGCAGCTGGAGTCTCTCAAGCCAACTTTCAACACTGCATCGGCTTTTTGCCCCGGAAGGTAAACAAACATGTTATTTACAGCAATGTTCATAAAGGATGTTTTATTGAAGTCACATAAATTGGAGCATCTCATTAAACAATGCTGCCAGCCTGACTATTGTCGCCTCCCAACTGAACTTTCAAAAACTGTTGCCCTTGGCACAACGTAGACCTACTAGTCATCTGTGGAAACTGGAACAGAAACACTGTTTTGACAGCACAGGCACTTGGGCCTCTAGGACAGTTACTTGTCTTAGACCAGCTCTTTCTATGCCACCATAGTTGAGATGTGATAGCTCAACCCAGGCATGTCACACTCTCCTGTGTTAAGAGAGTAGTCCCATTAGTCTGCACTATAGAACCACTCGCCCAAACAAAAAGGCATACGCATACCAGCAGTGCTACCAACTAAGCACACAGGCCTAGGAGCCCCATCTCCAGCCTGGCCAGCACATAAACATCTACCTGAAGTCCTGGTGCCAGCACTGGACATATAGACCTAACACCAGGAGCCTGCTCTCTGTCTGCTTTGTCGCATGCCAGTATAATCTGTAACGTTATGGGATCTGAAGAGTCATTGCACATGGAGAGCTCATGCTAAAACACTGACTTCTTGGAACTTTCTGCATTACGACAAACCATTTGAAGCTTACAAGGATCTTACGAGGCTGCAGAAGTCTTTTGAGTTAGTTGCCTTGGATTAACCAACCCATGCCCTCAACACAAATGTGCCTGAGGCAATAGCAATTGCTGCTAGGTTGGACGAGCTTTACAGAATGTTGGCAAAAATTCCATTCAACCTAACGAGATGCATTTTTAAAAAAAAGAATAGTAATTTAATAGAAATGGTCTAAAATGTTGGTGTTTTTCCTTCTTTTGTAAAGTTACCAATTCAAAGATGTGATGTATGCATGTTGTTTTTAATTCCATAAAAAGCTCTTATTGTGATGCAGGTTTGTTGTGACAGTAGTAATTGCTTCACACATTTACACACAATGCTGGCATTGAGAACAGTCATAACATTTGAAGTGTTTTTACAGGCTCGTAGTTAAGGATAATATGTTTTTTACATGTGTTTGTAGTTGGCCATTTAGCCAAATCATTTGGTTACTCTACATTAGAGCACTTGTGGTTCTATTGCTCTGTTCCCTAGTTTAATTACACCACTATGGTGCTGCATGTATGTAATGCCATTTCAGCTGTTCTGCCATCACAGCCCTTAGTGATGTGTTTACCACAGAAACTCATATCACAGTAACAGTAAAAATAAAATGTACCATGCAGCTTTAGAGAGTAGCCATCATCTGTCTGCTCTACTGTAGTTGTCACACTGGAACTGCTCTGCTCTTGTCCTGTGAAATACAACTGAAGCTCAAATTTAATCCAAACTCCACTCAACAAAGACGACAAAAAACAATATCTCAGAGCGTGCTCAGCTGCTGCTTCTCATTATAGTATGTTATCCTATACTATTACAGGGGCAGAGTCTGAGCCGCATGTTCCAGCTTAATCGGTCTCTCCTGATGCTGTAGTTTGTGTGCTTTGCCAAAGTGATCTCCTCTGTGTTCGTTACAACCCTAAAACCAATGTACCATCCAAGACTCCTGAAAGACAACATTGCTCCCACAATTGAGACGCTCCAGATACCTGGATGTGGTAAATTTGCAGAGACAGGGAAGGGGAGGATGTGCCACTACAGCGAAAGCAAAGGGGAGAGGAAAAAAAAACAGCATTGCAGAATTGTCAGATTTACCAGCATTATCAAGCAGTGGCCTGATGAATGCGATGCAACTCCTCTCCTCCAGAAAAGTCAATGATCTCATTTCAGCCCTGTTAACTCCTGCCAAGTATTTCCCTTCTTTTTTTTTCTGGTGAGCGGTGTGGGGGCAGCGAGACGGAGTCTGCCTGTGGCCTTGCTCCAAATGATGCAATTTGACAGAAACCACATGAAGGGCCTAGTACTGGGCCACAGAGTGGCCGGGGGCCCGGAGCGCAGAGGCTGCACTTAGCAAAGCCTCTCCCGTACCTAGTGTGCCTTTCACCTGATTAGTTCCAAATGTGCAGCATCTGAGCGTGGCCACATTACTGCAGCGGAAGCACCAATCACAAAATAATCATTAGACCAGAAAAAAAGAGAGAATCTGGCCTTAATTGTCGACCAATTCAGACCTGCAAGCTGAACAATTAATCCGCTTCTGTTGCTTTTTTAATTTGTTTGTTGGACTGTTGTTGCATCTAGTTATGCCATGAGATAAAGCATGCAAATACATTTCCAGTTTTTATTTGTTCAGGCCTCCTCAGTTCTGGATCCTGAGCTTTCTCATGCCTTTGTTACGACACTGTTTCAGCTTTCAGTTTTCATATGAAGGGAAACAGATTCTTTTTCAGCGTACTCCTGTACACACACTGGTCAGCAATAACTTTACAAACACTTGACTAATATTGCATTATGTCCTCCTCATGCCATCAAAATAGCTCAAACTCATTGAGGTATGGACTCCACAAGACATCTGAAGGTGTGCCGTGGTGTCCGGTGCAAAGAAGTTAGCAGCAGATCCTTTAAGTTGCAAGGTGGGGCCTCCATGGATCTGAATAATTTCTTGAGTACATCCCACAATTGCTCATTTGTGGCCAAGTCAGCACCTTGGATTTTTGTCCTGTTCCACAACATTTCCTGAGCAGTTTTAGCAGTTTGGCAGGATTCATTATCCTGTGAAAGAGACCACTGCCATTATAGAATACCATTGCTATGAAGGGATATACTTGGTCTAGCAATTTTTAGGTGGGTGGTACATGCACAGAACCCAAGGTTGCCCAGCAGAACATTGCTCAAAGCGTCATGTTAGATTTGTTGGTTTTCCTTCTGCCCATAGTGCACCCTGTTGTCATCTTTTCCCTAGCTAAGCCCAGGGGCCACCCCCATAATATAAAAGAAAACATGATTAAACGGAAATGCCCTCCTTCTTTGCTACATGGCCCAGGTCTGATGCTCATGTGCGCATGGTAGGTACTTTTTACAGTGGACAGGGGTCAGCATGGGCACTCTGACTGGTCTGCAGCTTTGCAGCTCCATACTCAGCAAGGTATGATACATTGTACATTCAGACCCCTTCCTTTCATTAACTTTTTCATCAATTTGTTTTTACCATAGTTTTTCTGTGGCATCAAACAAAAACGAGTTAGCTTTCACATATATCAGGGAGCCATGGGCACCCATGACCCTGTGGTTGGTTCACTGGTTGTCCTCCTTTGTTCCACCTTTGGTGGGTAGTAACCACTGCATCCACCCACAAGACCTGTTGTTTTGGAGATGCTCTGACCCATCTTGCCATAACAATTGAGCCCTTGTCAGAGTCACCTAGCACTTGCCAGTTGCTTGCCATCCTCCAGCATGTCAACTTATATAATTAATACCTTGACAGGGGCCACTGAAATTCACTTGTTAGTGGTTTAATGTTGTCGCTGATTGTATAAACAGTAGTAAAATCCTTGTGAATAAGGATACATAGCTAATGTAAAAAAATAACGTTTTGCTAAAGGAATCAGCAAATGAACTTTACAACAGAGAGTTTAAGTTCAGTTTTGATGATGTTAGTTTTAGTTTTGGTCTGATAGATTTAACCACAGCAGACCTGCTGATAGATATCTGGCATGATCTGATCCCTTCCAAAGTAATGAGGTGAAATTGAGAATTGTGCTCTAAATTATGATCACTTTGATTTCTCCTTGAGGTCATCAGTCATTGCACTGATCCACCACAAGCACACCAGATTCAACTCAACCACTGATTAGCCACACTAGGTCCTGGATAACTACAGTAAATTCTGGGAGGGGTTTGGAAATAGATTAAATAAGACTTCCGATGTTATTATTCTGATATTATGAAGACATCTGATTGATGTTATTTGTATTCATTCTAACATTAGTGTTTTTCCAAACAAATCAACACTAACTGCCCAGATAAAAAAAAAACTAAAACTAAACAGTGCACATTTCTGTATTACATTTCTGTATCGCAGTGCACATTTCTGTATTACCAGAACAAAACCTTTAAGATCGGAATTTTTTTTTTGTGAACATTTCATGACCAATAGGCCAATAGGACTGGACCAAAATGACATTACTGGACACCAAAAGTTAAGAATGTTGTGTCCTTTCTGTGTAAAACTTTTTTTTGTGAAACCAACATGTATCTTTCCAATAATAACGCCTAAAAAAAACATTTGGCATTCCTCAGATCATCCTCTGTAAAGTTTTAAACAGTTGAATAAAAAAAAAAATCCCTTTCCAGCTCCTCAAATTGTTTGTTAATTGTGATTTGCTAAATGATCATGGATGTTTGAGAGTTATAAATCACAGCTTTTGGAATGCCACCAGGCAATCACCACACCACCCCTCTGGGATGCCAAACGCAAATAAACCAGGGGATCCAGCTGGCTTGTTGTTTCGAGCATTACTATCAGGAAGTGTCTGGGGATGATCTATGCTCCTCACATAGTTCATTTGCAGCCTCAAAAAGACATTCCTTTCCCAGGGCTGGGAATTAAAAGCCAACCCCATGTTTTGAAGTTGGTTAAGGGGGATGAGGCGGGCCGCAGCCTTCTGTTTGGTTTAGGAGCGCGTGTGTTTTTGTGGATGTGTGTGTGCTTGTGTGCAGTTACGGCAGGATAATGAATGGGGTGTGTGGGAATGGAAGTCGGCGTGCACCTTTCGCGCCCCTCCATCCTCTTGGCTGCGGAAAGTAATTTCTTGCCCTGTTTGTTTTGAATCTGGCAGATTGTTTTGACCGTCTGTGTTTGTGTCCAGTGCACATGTCCTGATGAACCCAGTGACTGTGCCCTGTATGTGACCCCACAGCTGTCTGAGGGGATGACGGAAGGCAGTTGGCTGTTTCACTATCGAAGCTTTTATAGGTGACAAGTTTTGGAAGCATGGCTTTTTGCAAACGGTCTTGCTTGAACCAGAATGAGAGCTGCAGTAAAGAGCACCTGTAGCAGAACTGTAACACTGACCCAGGAAGAGGGCTATAATTCACAGAAGAATTGGCCACGGGTGGGTAATGATGAAGCCTAGCTCCTTTCACTCTTAACTGCCCACACTGAGCAGCCTGGAAGCAGAATTAGAGGATGTAGACTGGAGGAAGTGCAGGGAAGGGGGAGGGAACTGAGTGGAAACAGATTGGCAAAGAAGGGAAAGGGAATGTATTCTTTAAGAAGGGGACGTTAACTATTCAAGTTCCTGCTGATTAGTCAAGGTGTGTGTGTGTGTGTGTGTGTGTGTGTGTGTGTGTGTGTGTAATGGGTGGGTAAGGTTTTGGGACAATGTCAACAGTAAAAGGGCTCTGGGAACCATTATATTTGGAGGTGGTGGAGATTGAGCTCAGTTGTAACCACCAAGCCTCTTAATTGTACCCAAACTCTTTCAAACAAATCTACCAAAACTGGGTTCTTTGGAGCCATGACACTGAAAAAGCTTTTGGTTCCTGAAGAACCTTTCAGTGGATGGGCAATTAAAGAACCATTTGTGTAAATAACCATGCGAGTATGGAGTGACTTTTTAAAGTTAAATAAGACTTCACATGAGGTAAAAGTTCTATGTCAAATAAAACGTTTTCCTAGAAAGGTCCTAACTAACATCCAAGCATTTGGGAAACTTTATTTTTAAGAGCACGTATCCACTTCTGCAAAGTGCACCATAATTAGTTTTTATTAAGACGCTTTCGAGAGCAGATGTCGTAAAACTGACAGAGGGCATTTGTGCCTTTGTAGTCTCAGTCTGTGCAGGGCTCACATCTGGAGGAAAAGACTAGATCAAGGTTATGAGACCAGCCCTCTTTCTCTCCCAGCTCCAGGGAGGAAAGGCAATATCTTTCAGCCCTGAGTTAAATATAGAATGTTACCAAGCAGTCACGATTTGCATACCTGCGAATAAAATGGTCCTGTTCTGGAACGGCTTAGTGAGTTTGCCGAGAAAACCATGGGAATTTCCCCTGCTTCCCTGCCAGAACAGCGAAAGCTTGAGAAGAACTGAATTGTAGAAAACTTTTGCTCCTTGACTTTGAGCCTTTATTAGAAAATGTATACGGCTTGGGTACAGCCTCCCTCCTCCTGGTTTTTTTTTTTGCATTCTTAGTGCATTTAAAGTGATAACTTTCTGATCAGACAAACAAATGTAATTTGCAGATTATTAGTTGAATGTCAGATTACGTATTAGTGCATGTGTGCGTGCAAACTTCAGGTCTTGAAGTTGATCTGTTGGAAGCAGGAAAAAAACATGTTTTAAGGATCTGAGGGACTTTGACAAGGGCCAAATTGATTAGATAACTGGATCAGAGCATTTCCAAAATAGCCTACGATAGATACGTTATGGAGTAATGAAAGAAGGTGTCCTGGTCTGATTAAACACTTTTTCTTTTACATCATGTGGACAACAAGGCATGTGCATCGCTTACCTGGGGAAGGCAGTGTGATGCTCTGGGCAATGTTCTGCTGGGAAACCTTGAATCCTGGCTTTCAAGTGCATGCTATTTTGACACAAACCACCTGCCTAACCATAATGGCAACAGTACTCTCTAGTGGCTCTAAGGGCTTCTTTCTGCAGAATAATATGCCCTGCAAATATTCATTCATTCAGGAATGGTTGGAGGAATGTAATAAATATTTCAAGAGAGCTCCAAACACATATCTAAATGATCAAAGTGACACAAAAATAGATCTTGGTCTATTTAAGATTCATAAAACAGTCGGGGCTGGAGCCTTGGTCAGGCCTAACAATGCCCGATCGAGCATCTGTGGAATGTGCTTGACAAAGTCCAGCACATGGTGGGCCCACCTCACAACTTACAGGATTGAAAGGATCTGCTGCTAATATCTTGGTGCCAGATACCACAGCACACCTACAGATGTTTTGTGGAGTTTCATTCTAAAAGAAGAAAATAATGTAACAATTTTATGTAATTTCTTGTAAATTCTCTCTCTCTCTCTCTCTCTCTCTCTCTCTCTATATATATATATATATATATATATATATACACATAGATTCATATTTTTGTGTGTGTGT
>JBBPCX010000135.1:23016603-23040946 GCA_037974365.1 Hydrocynus forskahlii | reverse complement strand
TCCCGGTTTTTTGTGTTGTTTTTGTTTTTGTTGGTTTGGTGCTTGGTGAGGGTATGGAAGCATGGCTTTGTTTCCTGTCCTCACGGTCCTGCGTTCACCTCCTCTTCTCCTCAGGAACCCACGGGCGAGCCTGTCCCCAAACGACCGAGGGGCCGCCCCAAAGGAAGCAAGAACAAGGGCCCCTCCAAAGCAGCGCAGAAGGTGAGAAGCAGACTATTGCTGCACACCTCCACAGCCTGCAGAAAACACACATGCGTCAACTCCAGTGGCACCTCATTCACCACTGGTTAGCTGTGAAAACACACACACGTTTTTTTTTCCACCACTTGCATCTTTTTTGCACTCTTTTTTTCATTCATGCTGTGTCCTTATGTGCCTCGGGTGACTATTGATTATCTTTTTTTTAATTTTTATTTTGTATAGAAGGGGGTAGACTTTTGTAAATCAATCACGTGAACTTTAAAGGCTCATGGGGAATGTAAAAAAGTTGTGTGTGTATGTTAAGACGAGAGTGGTGCGGGAACGTCTCTTTGCCCTTTCAGCTGTAAAGCTTATAAAGCAGTGTGTTTACAAATGGGCAGAGAACTCACTGCATAGTGAGCATGTGCGTATTTCATCCTGATACACCCACCCTTCTGGATGCAGCACATGTCTGGAAAAAAAACATGAATATACCTTCAGGTTGCTGTAGCATCTCCTTGGCACAGACATAACACGAATCTGTACAGCCCACTGTCTTAATCTAGAGGTGCCGGCAGTACTATAGAACACCCACTTTCAAGTGTTCAACTGACTTTTTGAAAAGAAGCATTTATTGATTGGTTCTTTAGATTCCTCAGTGGCATTCCAAGGAACCCTTTTTGCCTTCTTTATTTCTGTAAGTGTAAAATGTTTTTAAGCCTAATACGCAATAGCAGCAGAACTGAACTGATGAAGTCATTAAGATTTCTTCCTTTTTTGTGTGTGTGGTCTGGTTTGGACAGTTGCATGTGGGAAGTTCCCCCGACATCAACAGCAATCTTTGGTTTAGAAGTATTAGTGTGTGATTCTCATCCGCGAGCTGTGGGGGGAGTTGGGATGTCTTCATTTATCTGCTGGTGGTAGGAGTGGGGAGGGATCAGGCTCTGTTAATGACTCGCTGACAGATCGGCTTGCTCTCTTCCGCATTAAGGTACCACTGTAAACAGTCATGGGCCCGCTTTCTGAAAAGCCCGAGCACTTTTCTGCCGCCGTAATCCTGTTTCATCTCATTTGGCATTGTTATGATAAACAGTGCGCAGATAAATCTGCTAAGATGAAAGGAGCTGAAATCGCCAAGGCGCCTGACTAGGAACACTTTTCACAAGGTTTGCTCTCCCACCCTGAATCAGTCATCCTCGTCGGCTCCTACTGCTTCAGTGACTGAAATGAAGTGTTCTTCCCCCGTTTAAAAGCACTGATCCTCACTCTGACCCCCAAACTGTTGCTCGAACTCTGCTGGCTAAAACAAACAGAGGAGAGACTCGACCTGGGGGATTCTCTAGCGTAATTAAGGACCTGGTATGGGTAAAGGAGCACAGACCAACAAGGTCACCTAGTGATCTCTGTTGGACCCTTGAAAATGTCACCCTGGGCACCTACTGACAGGACAGATGTAGAGAAACAGAAAAAAACTGAGCTTTTCAATTTAGAACTTTGCAAAAATGCTATACTCTAAAAAGAATGGAGCTACAAAGGTTAATTTCTTTAGGGAACTTTTGCATGTTTAGGCGTTTGTTTCTATGAAAGAGAAACTGTTGCACATAGTTCTTTAAAGAAATTAAAATGTTTTTTTAGCTAAGCGCATAATGTAAACGTTCTTTAGTGATTTAAGGGTTCTTCCAGGATTTATATGAAGGTTTTTTAAACTTTTTTTTTTTAAAAGGTTATTCACTCTCATGCATATCGGTCACTTGAAACGTTCATTCAAATGTTCTTTGTGGAACCAAAAATGGTTCTTAAGTGGCACCAGACAAATAACTCTTTTTGGCACTCTTATTTTGGTAACTTTTTGGTAACTCTTTTTGTTCTTGAAAGAACGCAGCTGAAGTAATTTCTTTAGGAAGCCAGAAGTGATTCCTCCTATGACACTATTGCAAATGACTCGTTTTGGCACCTTTATTTTTAGAAGTACGTCGCTCTGGGTAAGAGCGTCTGCTAATTGCCGTAAACATAACCGTAAGTAAAATTACTAATTGAATCCAAGTAAATTCTATCCCTTAGACGGATGTGAATCCATCTTTGAAATGCAGCTGCCTCCCACCAGTTTATGGCCCTGCTGTTCGCAGCTCTTAAAGTGCCTGGTCATTACTGCTCCAAAATATAGTGTGTATCATATGAACAGGCCGGTCTAAATCTGGCAGGATGACCTCGCTGGTTGTTAACACAGCCTTATCCATGGTCAAAAAGCCAGCAGTTACCACACACTCTAATCATCTGCTCAATACATTGGCTCCTAATGAAGAACTGGAATATTTTCCATTGAGTGGTCGTTGTTGAACGTGTTACAGTGGACTCGGGGGCTAATTTTAAACACTCCCTTTTCAAAACCGGGTCTGGCAGGGTTCAACCCCTGCAGTCCTAATGACCAATAGTCCTGCTCTCAAGCGCATGCCAACGTGTCCTCATGTCCGAGAGGGGTGAGTAAGTGCACACAAATCTGCTCGAAAGCTGCTCGCCAGGCATGCGCATGCAGTAGGTGCAAGACCGTGCCATGATTAATTGATCAGGGTGTAGGTTTACAGACCATTAAATATCCTGATTAAAAATGCAGCATCCCAAACTGAGAACTGGGTAAGGAGACACAGATTGGCCAGAGAAAGACACAAACAGAGGAGATATCCAAGAGACAGGCGGACAGTAAAGAGACAGTAAAGACCCAAGGCCTGTCGGTGACCTGAAGACTCCCTCTGTTTTGCTAACACTGGGTTGGGGTTGGAGCTGAAGGACACAGTTGTAGTAATAGGAATCAGCCTATTGATGACCAGAATCAAATCATTAAACACAAAGCCATCCTCTCGCTTTAGAATTTGATATGCCATGTCTAAAGCATGCAAATTGTATGAGTTAGCGAAGCAGTCAGTTGTGAAGTGAAGTGCTGAGGTGATTGGTGGTTGCAGTCAGACCGGGGATGTGCCCGAGGAGGCCGTCCCTTCTCTCAAAACTCAGCCATGGCGATTCCCGTGACACTCCCGTGGCTAATGTTTCACCTGCGCAGCCGGGTCTTTGCCGAGGACTGGAATAAAGCGTCCTTGGGGTATTTAAAACAAACTGCGCTTGTTGGGGGAGTGGTAACGCGAGCTGCCACAATGCCATCCTTACCCAGTCAGGGGAAGACGACTGAAGCGAGCAGGGCTGAACTTGTCACACAACACAGACCACTCTCAGAGAGGGGGGGGCAATAGATATGTGTGTTCTTGTTGTCCAGAAGAATGTGGGAAATGTGCAAAATGTTGGTGCCTTTATATGATTCAGTTTTTAAAGTGGAATTCCACAACTTTTCCAAAATTTCTGACTGATTCTGCAGGTTCACACAAAGTCATTCATAAAGGTTTGTTGTGAAAAGCTCCGTAATAGAGAAGTTCTCTGACCTACTGAGGATGGAGACGGTGATAGGAACCAGACATCTAAAGTGTTCAATGCTTGTAAATCTCCCTCACTTGTAGTTATTGCATGAATGGTTATGTATACACTGTCTGATGCCGGAAATACTGTTTAATAATAGTTGTCAGTCCAAAATGTACCAAAAGGTAAATGAAAAGCAAAACAAAATAGTACGCAACATTTTTTCAGCTTTAAAACAATTTTGCCGTTTTCAACTTTAAAGATCAAAGCGCTGGCCATTCTGGATATGGGACATGTTTGTATTATAGAAATCATGACCACTGGCTTCACCACTACAACGAAATCAGAGTCAATAAGCTTCTATACAATAAACCATTTCTCATCAAATCACTCTGAATGACTTATTGAACAATGCAAGAACAGGAAATGATAATCAGTAAAGATGTCAAACCTGAGACAAAGCACACAGGTCATTTCTGATTTACTGACCAGGAATCAAACAAGAGCTCACAGCATTGGTTTGCACCTCTCCTGACACCAGTGTACCACACTGATCTCTGCAGTACTTCTGACACCTGCCCTTGCTTAGTAATTCCCCGAATTCATAGATGTTTGATGATTTGGATACGGTTTCTGTCAGGCCTCTGCATGACAAAAGCCTGCAGCCCGGGAGAGCACTTTATATCCTATCAATTATTGAGATGTGTCTTGTCTTGTTAATTGTCTTCGACTGCTGCGGCAGGGCATTCGTGGCTGTACATGTCGCCTTCCAGTTCAAGGGCCTTCTGCTTCGAACAGCAATTTATGGCTTCAGTTATGAAATCAGCTTACAGAGAGGAAACTTTTTACACCATATAAGCTGGTACAGATCTCATTTATACGATTCTCGAGGTCAGAAAGGTCTGGTGCTGTACTTTGTCTTTTACGCTATAGATTAAATAAGCCATGGAGGGCGAAAGTTCTTTTCTATCAAAAAGATCGCAGAGTATTCAAGGTTACATTTCAGTGTGTCAGTTAAACGACAGCTAAAGGTTTCTTTCTCCTTCTAATATTTCTCACATGCTCAGGTCGAACATCTGAGGCAGAACGAGATGAGACAATTAAACCGTGCGCTTATAGCAACTTTTAACTGATGAAAGAAATCTCAGATATCCTAGCTATTCCACATCAGTGCCTGATGTCATTACTGAGTGGTCCATAGTGTGATCCAAACCCCATAACTGTCCGTCACGCTCCTTATCTGGAGCGTGGGCCGGCTGATAATGGTCCTCTCATTTACACGTGAATGGCATAAAATTCCTCCAGTGAAATATTACGCTGCCCAGACTGGGAAGAAACTTCTGTTCTCTCGCAGCAGCATAGACAGCTCCTTGTCAGAGGCCTGGATATACCTTACACTGCCGCGCACCAGTTGGGGCTGCTCGGCTAAAAGACAAGAAGCCCCCCTTTCTCCTTCCCTCTACAAAACAGACCCAGTACAATGTAGAATGTCAAGACGAACTTGGTTTCTGACACATTTTGTCTGTTGGTTCTTGATGTTCACTAATCCGCATTTGTTGATGTTCACAGAAAGCTGAGACCACAGGGGAGAAGAGACCCAGAGGAAGACCAAGAAAATGGGTAGGTTGCTCTCTTACCTTCCCTTATTTAATCATACAGCTGGCCACTTCGATCACAGAGCAATCGTCATATTCATATGTTCACTAATACTGATTCCACTGGTTATAGCGCGGAAAGAGTCAGTAGAAGAAACAAAAATGTTTGTTATTTTTGACCTTTAAAATGTGTTAAATACTGATGTCATTTTTGGAAAAAAGTTTTGGCTTATTGATAAAGAAAAATGATTTTCTCTAATTTTATTTATGTTGCATCTTCTATGTCTTTGTCTTCCCTGAGTTCACCATGATCTACCGATAGACCAAATGTTTTAATGGCTGTACTACTTCGAGTTGCCGCTGCTATGCTCCAAATACAGGGTGAAGACATAATATGCACAGGCACAGCAGAATTCATATGTAGGAAAACACACAAATTTGGCTCTGACTATTTAAATTTAGGTTGCACAGCCAGAAATCATAAATGTGTGGTCAAGGCCACATATGTCTCAAATCTGATTTGACAGCTCAGGAAAGATCAGATCTGTGTCACCCATGAAACATGAAATCTGATTTATGCCATTTCAGACTGGTAATGTAAACATAGACTATGTTTATGCATAGATGCCATTATTTTTACCTGACAAAAGGAGGTTTTGCCTTAAATGTCCACAAACTATTATTTGGGGTGGTTAATTTGAAAAAAAGCATTTTGCTGATGTTCCATAACCTACCTTTTTTTTTTAACAAAAACTCCTTTGGTTGGAAACATAGCTGGTGAATAAAATTTGAATTTATGGTTCTGGGACAAACCTTTGTGAAAGTTATGTGAAAGTTCTTAAAAACTTTCTTTCAAGAAAAATACTGAAAAAGGCGTATTTTGGTACCTTTATATTTTTTTAAAGCGTTCGTATCAGAATCAGCCTGTAAGAAGTGTTTGAGTCAAGACTCTTCATGGATCGTTCATTACTGTTCACAGCTAATGCCCAGAATCATCAGAATTATAATGTGCCTTTTCCTCTGCTGTTTGTTGTTCATAATAATGCAGTAAATTTACTTCCAACTTTTTCGCACATGAGATGTCAGTGGAGGCTGGCAGTTCTATTGATCATGCGGTTTTAAATACGCTTTGGCCGTGTTCAGGGGCCCAGATTAGGCCTAGTCATGGACTAAAAGGATTTTCTTCAATGGGGAAACGCCATCAATCACTGCAATTTAATCCAGGGCTAGGCTTAAGGCTGTGCCTGGGAAAGCACCACAGACTTTCTGCTCGGCCTCGCCCGCTGCTCGCTTGCTCGTCACTGTGTGCTTAACGAGATTGTGCAAATGTTTGTGTTATCAGTTAAAGAAAATGTTTAGACTTCACGCTGACCACAGCTACACCTCAGTAATTCCGTAGACAGCTTTAAAAACCGAGTGTGTTTATCGGCCCGTAAGTGACATGTTTGATTGATGGCCATGGGGGGAGGAAGGGGGGAACTGCGGGCAGTTAAAAGTGCCACCAGGAAAACTGCGAGCAGATATGAGGCAATGGGAACTTTCTGTAGACTGGACAGAGTCTCTCTCTCTCTCTCTCTCTCTCTCTCTCTTCTCTGTGTGTCCTTGCATTTTTTTTCTCTTCAGGACAACAGACCTCAAACTGACCTGAAAGTTTCAGAAGTGTGTCGAAACGTGTTTGGTGTGTTTGATATGCTGTGGGTGGTGGTTCAGCTGGTGTAGCCTCGATGGAAATCAAAGTGAATGCCATCAATATTTCAAAATGTCTGCATAATATACTCATTAAGATGTGAGCACAGTCATTCAGGGTGGTTTGATGTGAAACGCTCTGTTCTAGAGAAACTTACAGACACACAATTGTTCTCTGAAAGCTACATCACAGAAGGTTTGTTACTTCACTACTGTGCCTGGTTTGTTAGACATTTTACAACAATTTTGAGCTAAACACATACATGTGAAATGTTATTCGGCAAAACAGTACTCAAAGAAGGCTTTTTTTTCCAGATTCAGATACCATTATCGTATTGCTTATATGCATTCAGAAGAATGTGTAGGTTCACTGGTCATTTTAAATAAAAATAAATAACATGGCTATATCAGACATTGCGACCTCTGGTTCCTATCAGCTGTGAAGAAATTCAGCAGTTAAAACACTCTGAACTACTTCGCTTACATTGCAAGGATTGCATTCTGCTGAAATGTTGAAAAACTGGTGCCCTTTATTTGAGTAAGGCAGTACAGTTTGGATGTTGCAAAGATTTATTTATTTATTAGGAAGTTGGACTGGTTGAGTGGAAAACACTGTTTGGATGAGTGCAATTTATGATTTTTTTTTCTCCAATCAAATCAATTAGAACTGAGAGTCTTCAGAAGTATATTGTCCACAAGCAACTGTCATGGGATCCATCTCTGCTTATTTTGTGTCAACCTAGAAACCCGCTTGCATTTATCGTGTTATGAGGTCACCATTAAATGAGTATTAAACCATTAAACACGTATTAAAACTTCTCTCCCTGCTGCAGCATTGCAGTCATTTGTGGCCAATTGAGCAGTCTGCGTCCCTGCATTCGTATCTATTACAGAAACTTGGACTAGCGAGTTGGAATGATGTATTCTACAGAGAAATGAGCGCGTTTGTCTTGGAGCAAAACAAGACCCGGCTTACTGTATCATCCAGGAATGCGATTTGGGTCACATGTGAAACGAGCCGGTCCAAAACACCCTTCACTTTCATGTGTCAGGCAATGTAAAGCACTTCTTAGTAATTGAACGTTTATTGTGTGTGTGCATGTGTGTGTGCATGTGTGTGTGCTTGTGTGTGTGTGTGTGTGTGTGTGTGTCAGAAGTTTAATATGAGTTAGATAAAGGTGTTTGGATGTGAGATCTGGCTGGATTTGGGTGGGTGGGTGGTGGTGAGGTGTGAGGACTGCTCTCCATCCAGCAGTAGAATTGTAAAGCTGGATGTTTAGCAGGAGGCTGCTGGACTCTTTGGACTGGGCTGATAAAGAAAGTCCTGTTTATTGCCTTGTTTATCTGGACCGATGCCCCAAAGATGCATTCGGCTACTCTTTCACCATGGTGCCCACGGTGCTCTTTCAGGTACACACACCTACGCAGAACATCGCCTACGCATGCACGCGCATACACATACACTGTCCACCCACACACTGATGTCCCTCTGTCTTGGATAAACAGAGAATGGAGTGCATTACAAATACTTTTTCTCTCACAGAAATTGATATGTTAGGGTTTAAACCTGGTAGACATGGATCAACATTAACAATGACATGATTACTTGTGAACTGCAATATTATGAAACAGGGGTCAACTAAAGTTCGATCAGGGCAAAAGTTAGCCAGCGACCAGGAGGAGGTCATGGAAGTGTGATGCATTCAAACCCAGAGGGAGCAATAGGTTTGTGTCCAATTTTCTCCCCAATTTAGTCATTTCCAATTCCAACCCACTTGCGAGGTCTCTCGCACACAATGCTACTAACACTGGAAAGATAAAGGCTAGCTCATGCTTCCTCCAAGTCACTTGAGGCAACACCGTGTTCTTTTAAATGTCACTGGACGTCTCAACACACTTGGAAGAGAACCTTAACCGCCAATTCTCTGAGTTCCCTCCCCTCCTACAGTCTATACTACAACCTTATTGCCGCAGTTGGAACAAAACTGGGTATTTCAAAATGGTAACCTTACATGAGAAATAAACATATTGTTAACTTCTAAACAAAAAAAAGCATTGTTTGTATTTATTTTGGACCATTTTAGCCCATTCACAATGCACTTTTTGCACCATGTAAAAGTATCTAGTGTTTTTCACATTACCAAAAAATAGATACAAAATGCAACAAAAATGGACATGCAAATTTGTGTCTAGCCAGTGCTGATATGATGAAGACATGGTGTGAAATATAATTTGTTGTAAGGTGTGTTTTTTAGTTAGTAATGTGGTCCTCCATTGAGTAATTGCTGGACTTTAAAAGCTCCTGTGACACAGAGTGGATTGTGTAGTGGAAGGTTCTCCGATGTGCTGGCAGTGAGTTTATGAATGAGAGTGAGTCAGAGAGGCTGAGCAGGCTGTAGAAGCATGACACTGTCCTCTCGTACGGCCCTTCAAGTCCAAGGCCTGCATTTGCGGATGGGTGCCATTTATCCAAGTGCCGTGACGCACACCAGGAATCGCCCATTAACTCAACCAGTGCGGTCAGGGGCAGAGCACCAAGTTTGTTTTTTTTTTGTGTGTTTTTTCCCCCCTCTCTTTTTTCTATGAATGGGCTGAGCAAACGTGTGTCCACAGACCCGTCCCCATGTATGGGTGACTTTGTACCCTGGAAAGCCTGAAAGCCTGGTTGGTAGCTTTAGTTTGTCACAGATGAATTGGCGTGACCCAGGAGTCTACCATAGCCACATGGCTGCCTCTGCACATACAGGGTGGACTTGTCAAGAGCCTTGCCGTTCCTTTCCTGGATAAACAAGCTAGCTTTCTTCATTCAGCTACCGCTCGCCCTCCTGGAACTAATTATAGCATATCCTTTTTGGCTACAAGGGGCCACTGGAATGTTTTCCTTTGCCTCACCCCCCACCAACCATCCCCAACCCCCTTAAATGGTTAATGGAAGAAGGTGGCTCTGGCCACCGGGAGGGAAAGAAAGTAGTGTTTATCCATATCTATCCCCAGAGGAAACCGAGAGCGTGCGTGTAACAAGTCTCGCCAAAGAGTTTAAAAAACATTTTGAGATGGAAAATCATAAGGGGACCCCCACCAGCTGTTTTTCGCTGTCCACACACTAGTCTCTGTCCTCCGTTTGTAACATGTGGATGTTTGTTTGGAGCACTGTTTAAGCCCCTCTAGCTGCATCTCCAGGGAGCCTAAGATGTTAAATATCTAAACGGATGCCAAAGTTCACAATTCCGTATTATAATTTAACATCAAGCCAAAACCATATACCAAAAAAGATGTACTATGGTGATTTCTACAAGTGGTGAGGATTATATCTAGAAAAATACAAGAGATACTAGTGAACCACACATTTCTTTGTGTTCATCCTCATTTTCTATCTTGCGAAGCGTGCTCCAGAAAGAGGTGTTGACACTTACCATTTCACATTGTGATATCCTATCTGTTTCATGTCGAATTCTTTTGGCAGGACGGGGCAGGGCCAACTCCTCTTTAGAATGCCGGGCCAAAATTGGTGCCCCGCCATTCAAATTTTAATGAAATGAAACTTGCCTTCACAGAATGTTACAGCTAAATAGATTTTCTGATGCAGCAGGCCTAGATTTTCATTTTTCGATACAAAAATGCTTGGTATATTTTACAATGTTTTTACATTTTTTTGCTTTTGCATTAGACTATCAAAAGCAGCTAAACTTATGACTTTGCTGATAAAGTTGTCAGATGTGCTAATGTGCCGGTTTTATAGGTCATCCAGAAGTGGCATGGCACAGCTGGTAAAGCCCACAAGCTTTTGTATTATATCAAATCGGAACTTATGGCATAATTAATAAAAATATTTGATAATAAATCAAAATTGTAGCAAATGAATAGACTCATAAATACTGCCACTTTCATTGATCTATGTTGTGTCTTTGTTGGCATTTTTGGACATTTTGCTACAAAAAAGTAAAAAAAAAAATACAATTTTCCTTTTTCCTTTCAATTCCCTTTTCTAGTTGAAATGGTTAGTTATTTAGTTCATTCATTTCATTGCTTATCTTTGAAGTCATGACTTGGTGCTCTTTGGTACAATAGCATCTGCTGCATACTCCCTGTATGTATCCTTAGAGTAAAAGGACTACTTGGTAGAAACTGAGATTTTGGTTGTTTTTTAATGTTTAGTTTCTTTAATGCTCAAAATCTATCCTGCAGGGACTCCTGCTATGGATGGCATTCAGTACTCTGCTAGGTAGATCTCTTTAAGCAGTCTGAAGGCCTGATTTACGGTCCCCCTCCTCCTTTTCCCAGTGTGTACCCTGCACAGGTGCTGAGATGGACAAGGTCCTCTGTGCCAAGCGGACGAGCTTTGCTGCTGGCAGGGTGGGGGAGATTGGAAGGGGGAATCTTTGTCCTCAAACAGCTAGCATTAATCTGTTGTGCACAGCAGTTCCCCTTTCATGCTGCCAACTGGCTGGTGTCCACCGAGTTTTATGCATTTGGTTCCTCACCAAGCAAGCCGGACTACAGTGGAGAGAGAAGCTCTTTATGCTTTTTCTGTGTAGTTCGACCCCTTTCCCTCGCCAGCAATGTTGCAATTGAGTCATGTCTCTTAGCACTCAGCTCCCTCAGCTGGTAGCCCTGCCTATTTGTTGCCATGGAAAGAAACGGGTATGCTGGCAAAAACAATAGATTTGTATCTCGCTGTGTCTTCCCATAGAAGTCATTCCACAAGGGACACTGCAACAGGCAGGAGGCCAAGACATGCGGTGCGAGGCGAGGGGCGTGAGGCAGAGACATCCACGTGCTTTAGTGCCAAGAATTCCTTTGATATGAGGTGGAAGACAAGATTCTGATTCATGGCCCTTGCTCACTTCCCAGGTGCTTCGCTTCACTTCCCTTGGTTGCTTTCCTCAACTGAGTCCTGTGGACCAGATAGCCACCCCTGCCCTGGGGTCAGCTGGCTCTGAGGGAAGGTGGCGCATGCACTGACCAAGGTGAAGCCTTGTAGCCTTCAACTCATGGCCTCATCTCAACAGTGCTTGAAACACTGGACTGATGTTATTTCTCGGATATTTGTTGAGGACTTTCACTAATTTCACATTCAGGTTTCTTAGTCCTACCTTACTCTTCCTCAGTACGTTTATTATCTAAGTGAAAGTGCAAGTGACCATTCTGTCATACGTGAACACACCACAGCACACAGTGTGAACAGCACAAAATTCTTCCTCTGCGTTTAACCCATTCACCAAGTGAAGCAGCGGGCAGCCAGGAGCACAGCGCCTGGGGAGCAGTGTGTGGGGATTGTATCTTGCTCAAGGGTACCTCAGAGGTGCTTAGCAGTCTTGAGAATCGAACCCACGACTTCCTGATCACAGCGCGAACGCCCTATCAACTAGCTTACCAGCTCAAACATCTATTAATCTAGCACGCTGAATTTACTGGCATTGAACCACAAGGCCAGTGCAAGAAAGTAACCTAACAGTTTCTTGAGTGGGTTCAGATAGAATATCTGATGGACTTGGGCCGAATGTTTTCTGATTATACTGGAGATCTGTTCAAAATTTCAGTCCCTATTAAAGTTCTAAGAGTCACTGCCAGTTCAATGTGGAGGGGTGGCATTAGTCACTGCAGACTTAACACTAGCGAGACTCCAGTCCTGCGCCTTTGGAAAAGGCAGCAGAACGAGTAAATGAATGAGTAGAGGGGGTGTGGGGCGCGGGTGGCCAGGCAGGGGGGTGTAGAGGAAGTACTCTCCTCTCACACAAGGCTGTGCTGCTCTTGGCCATGGGACAAACAATGTTGGCAGGTGGTGAGGAGCGGAATCGGAGCTCAGGGAAACAGGAGGGAGAGTCTGGCAGCGGGGAAGGAGGGGAGGTGGAGAGGGGGGATGAGCGCTGTGACTGGGAATCATCCAACAGTCTCGGACTGCGGTGGGGAGGCTCGGAAAACCCTCAGCCTCTGCCAAAGTGTGAAAAGATTTTTTTTCCTCTTTTTTCTTTCTTTTTTTTCTCCTTCTTCTTACCTCTTTTTTGTGCATGTGTAAAGGCTGGAGGAGGGTATTGTGATGGGAATTCGGTGTCAAACATCAAAACCTTTTTATAGCTTCAGCAAGCCTCTCAGGCAAAATATTGAACTTGGCCCCCCAGGCTTTCTGGCCAGGGGATCCTGCAGTCAGCCGAGTGCCTCCACTGCTCTATGACTCAGAGTGTGAATCAGTGGCTTGGCGGATGCTCTGCGCTCTTTCTTTCTCTTTCTCTCTCTCAGCTTCTTTTCATGTTTGCACTCTCTTGCTGAATGGGAAGGAACAGTGCAGTGTGCTGTTAGCCTTATTAGCAAGCATAAACAAACATCAACGTGCAAAGGATGTCACAGTGGGATAGTGTGTTGAGTCACATATGATTTGTTTACCACACCAAGGGTCTTTATTTAGCCCTTGTGGCTCCTCTCTACTTGGATATTCTTCATGGAGTCCAAAGAATGAATGGAGATGCTCTACTGCGTGATTTAACCTCGCTGCTTGTTTAAGTCACACAGTTATGGCAAGTTGGCTTTCGATCACATCAATCTTTTTTCTTCACCTTTTTCATTGCTAAAGTTTGGTAAAAAATGTGAACCTGACATTAGTCAACGAGCTCAGTAATTACCTCAGAGGTTCAGAAACACAGGCAAGTATGTGTAAGTTTTCTTTGTCCCGAGTGCTACATTGGTTTTTGTGAGTCTGCTTTCTATTCTAATAAATCCTTTATCAACAAACACCAACGACGCTGTGCTACTTAAACAAGTTTACAAAATGAAATGTTCTGTTTTGGAGCCTTTCTATTGTAAATTTAGCTATTGCTTGATTTCTCTAAACCTCCATACCGGTAGCCTGTTTAAGTGTCTGCTTGCAAAATCAAGACACTATGCTAATTTGAATAGATGACATTGACCCATGAGATTTACATTCATTCCCAAAGGACTGAAGCATAGGAACAAAAAAAAAAACCCTATGACACCTTTTGTTCTAGGTGACATACAAAGCACAGAGATAAAGATAGCATACTAAAAGAAAACTGGTGATAAAAAAAATGACCAAAAGTGCAAACTACACAAAAGCACTCATCTAATTGAGCTCTCATTGCCGTCATTCAAAGAGGTGTTGACATGAGGAAGAGGAAGAGAGGAAGGGAAAGAGATGGCAGGGGGTAGCGGGTGTGTTTGTAAGAGCAGGCAAAAGTATGCTGCTTATATTATTGATGGTAAGGCCTCTATACAAGCCAAGACCTCTATCAGGCTCCAGCCTCACATGCGTTGCCTCCGTTTCCTGTCGGGCGGGGGGATGGCTGGGCCAGCACAGTCCTGCAGTTGTGAATTCCTTCACTGATGTCTTTCACCGAGAAGCTAGGCATGTACATAACATTTCCATACAAGCATACATAAAGATTGTTTTCCAGTGTTTAAAATCCAGATTCAGTATTTTTAAAAAGTATTAGAAGCTGAGATTGTGCATTCATCACTGCTGAGAATACCACTAGCCTCAGCTTGCTATTAAAGAAAATCAAGGAAGTGAGGTCAGCATAGAGCTGTAGGCACACATTTGAGGTTTGTGTTTAATTTCACACTCTCTTGTGGAGGACATTTAAAGCAGGAGGACCCCCCTTCTTCCAGCCCCTACCCCATCCCGAACGGATACGGAGACACACTCACATGAGGGCTGTCAATTTGCCACGGTTAACTAGCGTGATTAATGTGTGGAAAGATCGAATTCACATTCATTACATTTCTGTGAGTCCTGAGACTGGAGCCCAGAGTAATCAGGCATACAAAAGAAGGGGCTTCCACCGACACAGAGAAATGCCAGTGGGGACATAGATGTTGGAGAAAAAAAACAGTGAAATAAACAGTAGAAGAACCTCAGGCACTAGCTAGCGCTGTCACCGCCAATCTGCACGCTGGAGCTCTATGTCTCTGTTTAGAGCGGTGGGTGCTGCTTTAGAAATGCAGCGTGTGCTCTGCCTCATGGTTTGCAGGATGTCAGACATGGTGTACATAAATGCAACAGCCCTTTGATAAATAGTTTGGCTGAACATTTTCCATCCACCCTTCTGCTGTTTTTCAGATACCAAGAATAAGTCATGGATACTCATGTCATTAGAGTATTTTTGCCACTACTATTAGGACACAGGAAGCACATTGTTCGAGGCAATACAGGTTAATCCACAACATCTGCATCGTTCAGCTTACTATACGAGGAGCTGACAGCTTCATATGGATTCCTTCCCACTCAGCTCTTACGCCTGGAGAAAACCACAACTGCATCCTATAGTTCCAAGAAATACACTGTCTCTTATATGGTATGTGTGGATAAATACCTATGAATAACCTAAGCAGCTATCAATAACAATAAGGAGTCTGTGGTTGTAGTCTTTCAGAAAGACAGAGAAAATGCAGAAAAGCACATACATACTCTACCACTTTTTCATCATTAATAAGTTGGGATGTTTAATAAAACAAAAAATGGAATTGGACAAAGAGACAGGGAGCTATAAAAGTGTGTTTTTGAGCCATCCCATAAGGCCTACAAAAGTATTGACATAGTTCCCATTGCATACCCTGGAAAAACTCAAGAAAAGAAAAACTCAGACTCAAAAGTTGTGCGGAACAGAACTAAAACCTGAATTATAGCACTGCCCCCGACCCCTCTCCCTTCTCTTCCCCTCTCCTTTGAGAAACTCTGGGAACTGATTTCACTTCAAACAGCGGAGGCTCCTAAACGGAGCAGATCCAATTTGTCTGCGCCTTTCTTTCCCTCCAGAACACCCCCCCACCACCAAAAAAAAAAAAAAAAAGAAAGAAAATGTCCTAACAAAAGGCTGCTTGTCCTGCCAGGAATTTTCCACATTCCTCGCTCTGGCAGACATTTTTCTTCTCTACAAAGGGCCCTTCGGCAAATTCTCCCTAATCGCGGGGTTTAGGCCGGGTCTGATAGGTGCCATTCATAGCACTGTTTGGTAGGGGAGGGCGGCTGAGTAGGAGGCCAGGAGGAGAGGAGTGGGGAAACGGTGTAGGGATGGAGGTCGGCTGCAATGGGGTTGGAGGTCCTGGCTGTAGAATCTTTTCAGGATCAGCCGAAAGAGTGGAGGCATTCCAGGAGAGATCACAAAGCCGACGCTGTGGCCCTGCACCCCGGAGATGTCTGGCTCCCTTTCCCCACTTCCACCTCCAGTTTAACAGAACATGTGGCCTTTATTCGAGGGAGCAGTGGGGGCGGGGAGGGGCGCAGTTACTGGGTGGCTCGTCTGTGGGGTCTGCCTGTAGTGAGGGAGTCCTTGGATAAGTTTGCCTCATCAAATCAGGCAGAGTGTTTTTTATTTTTCCTGTCTTTGTGGAGTTCTTGTCAGCAGCCCTAAGGAGACTATGTTCGAAAATGGCTTTTTTTCCACAAACACAAACCATGTGTTCGCAGTTTAGGTTTGAAGTAAACGTGAGCCGTGCTCTAGTTTTCTAGACTTTCTCCTCTGTTTTACTAGCAAGGTAAAATGAAATTGGCTTGTGGGCAAGAGTGGTCTCTTGACCTTAAATGTCGAAAAAAAAAATGCCTCAATGGCATGGTGCTACACTTTTTATATGCATAATTCATGCTGGGTTGAAGCGTGCTGAGGCATTTAGAAATCAAACATGAGAGTCAAAACAGAACTCAAAACTATTTCAAAACACAGCATCACAGACCTTCAAGGTAGATTTAAGAAAAAACCTCTTTAGTTGGAAGTGAGTGAGTTATTCAGTAAGAATTTTAATTGAAGAGGCAAATATTTCTCACAGGAGCCGTCTTGACTGGTCAAGTTTAAGGATTTGGCAGAAATATTTGGTCTGTCAGACTCAGCGAAAACCTCGTTACAGCTGTTGGGAACTATAGCATTATCAGAACTTTGAAACAAATTGTGTTAGAGGGTTAAAATAATGAGAAGGGAATTAAAGTCATAAAACATTCTCAGATTGTTGTTCTACATTGTGCCTGATTGCATGACAAATGTCCAAAGGTTATGAGGAGGTGTCCTGTGGGCAGCTTTTAGTGAATGGCACATGGAACACAAAGTGGACCTTGTTAGACATGCCATGTTCTGAAGACAAGAGTCCTTCCTTTCTCTGCTTGAACAAGGCTTTCCACTGTCCCAGCATGCTCTGTTCTCGAGTTGCTAAGACTTGCAACTACATGCTCCAGAACTGATGTCCCAGGTACTTCTGCCAGAAGTCACCTTATAACCATTACATAACCTCTGCAATTTTTGCTCCATATAAATGTACATGCCCCAGTCTAGAGTTACTGGAAGAACACAGGGCAATGTGAGTTTTCAGCAAGGCCAACTGTGGGCAATTTCATCGGGCTGTCACATATTCCAAAGAGCGAGTCTGAAGAACACACAAGAGGAGGGAGACGAGATTTTACAAGGATATCGACTCGTAAATTCTTTAAAATCCAAGAGGCATGAATCATGGTCTGGGCCTTCTGCAGCAGAGAGCCACGGCTTCAAAGGGAAAGAGAAGAGCTTTTGACAGTTTTAGCCATTGGAAGTTGGACAAACAGGAGCTCTGCTCTTTTCATGCTTTTTCGTCTAACTTGATCTGAGGACCCAAGACCCAAGTCCGCTAAAATACTACTGAGGGAGCTGTGTTGGTTTTCCTTGCCAGCGAAGCAACACCCACGCAACTTGTGGCTGGAAAAAGTTCACGCCTGTCTCTTCAGTTGGAAGTGGTGGTGGTTCGGGGGGTGGGGGGGGTGCTGGCAAACTGATTACTCTGTGTTGTCAGAACTTGAAAAGGGGCCGACAGTCTAGACAAGACTTAACTGGTTGTCGAAGAGCTTGCTTATCTTGTTATCTTTTATTCCTTGGCAAACCTAAATGCTTCCCAGAGAAGTGAACTGTGGAGGAATTGTTGACCACATGGAAGCAGGGTGTCCAGTGGAGCTAGAGCCCACTGAGCGTCTCGGAGAGAAAAGCTGCCGCACGGCAGGCTTTAGCATGGAATGAGCAACGGTGCCATGGTTTTCTTTTCCTTTTCTTTTCTATCTTTTCCCCCAGATAGCATTCTTTGATGTTATCATTCCTGAGCACGGCGTGTGTGTGTGTGTGTGAGTGTGAGTCTCAGTCTTCCTCCAGGCGTTTGTTGCAAGGCATGCGTAACACTGTAGGCTGGGAAACCATTCACTGTAGCAGTTATTTCCAATGCAGCAGGTTGTGGCAAGACATTTGGTATTAGGGGAAATCTTGGGAACTTACACTAACAGCCGTAAAATTTGGGTGTTCTTTAGTAATATCATACGGTATATTGTACTATGAAATTGTAGTCGCTATGATCAGGCGCCCGGACTGCTATAAAAAGTCAGTTGTTTCATTTATGCCATTCTTTCTATTCAGCTGGTAATGGTGCTGAGTCTAGTGGTAAGATTCAGAAATTTCAGTAGTTTATATATGAAGTTTCAGTTTCAGTAAACAATGTATGTGTGCATGCCATGTAACACTTGAATAAAAGGAACAAATATGATTGAGTTTTTAATCTGCCTACACTCTAAAAATGCTACCAAAGTGTCCATTCTTATCACTGGGTTGATGGTCTGGAAAGCACGTCTTCAGTACCTTTAGTTCGAGAACATTTTTTATATTCCACTGCAATTATTTTTTACTTTACATCTGCATGCCCTGTCTTGACTCAAGGATTATTATTTTTCTATTTTAAAAAGGTTATGAAAGGCCCAATGTCCTACATTTTTCTTATATATTAATGTATTATTAATTTTATATATATAAATTTTTCCTTTGTGTCTTAAAGATATATGTAAATGACTTCTGTTCTAATTGGCTACCTCATTCCATAAAACAGTCCAGTCTGAAACACTCCTGAAATCTTCAGTGTTACGGCCTAAACTGCTGTACGTTGACTAGGTGGCTATGTGTAAGTGCACTGGTTGTTGGTGTTGTCTAGTTTTCTATGATACAGGTCCCTTAAGTCATTTAAGTTATGCACCTTTCCCTCAGGAAAATGAATGCAGCAAACTTTTTAACTCATTTATTATGTACAACTGGGCTTTAATGAACACTGCTATACACAGGGAATTAAAACATACCTCTACAATGCATTTTTCTCACAGTGTAGCGTTTAATGTCACACAGCAGCATTGGTAACTGGCACTCGCTTGTTATATACACCAATATTTTGTGTCCAATGATGAATGTTCACATACCTAGAAATAATATTTGAGTACCTGCAGTGTTCTCTGGTTGGCATTAAACTTTAATGGCTGTTACTGGCTCTCAGAAAGGCAATTCTGCTCACTTACAGACACAAGCATTAACATTAGACAAATGTTCACCTACTGAAAGGCTGTTAAAATTTAACAGTGTAAATGGTCTGGCATACTCACTTTTTTAACAAGCCACGTATTTTAAACAGGATTTAATATAGAACATATTTTGTTCATATATTTTTGGGTACCTTTTGTATAATCCATAAAACCATGTGCAGGTTCTCTTTTAAATGTTAAGAGACAATAAAATGGCTTGCAGTAGTGTGAATGAAGTTTATTTATTCCACAAGGTCTCTGGTTTTCCCAACCCGACATGCATATTTGACCACTTTAACCACTGATCATTTTAGCACGCATCTAATATTACACGTGTTTGCAGATGGACGTATTCTTAGAGAAGCAGGTTTAAACCTGCGGAGCAAAGTTATATGAGCCTTTTCACAGGAGCAACAAAGGCCCCCCAATCACATTAAGAGCCGACACAGGTTAAGCTAGTTAAACGACAGCAGCACATTTCTCACAGGATAATTAGCTTTTATCTCCCACATGTTATTTCCTCTTTGATCAGTGAGCATGGTTTCCTCCAGTAAAACGGCAAGTCCCATTATCAGTCAGTGGGGGTATGGAGCTGTGAAAGGGGAAATGTGTTACCTTATCACTGTCAAGCATTTATTGACTAGCGCTTGATAGGATGCCTTCGTGGGTTTGCAACTTCCTTAACCACATACTTTGAGATGTGCTATGTGAAGGAGGAGAAGAGCAAAGGCCACTTCTCATTTATCAAGTCAGTTCCACAGAAGTGCGTAATTAAGACGTTTAGAATCAGCTTTAGTGGGTTAGTGGATCTCAACAATATTCCCAAGTTTACATCTTTGGCAGAAATAGCACATGAGAGTTTCTTTTCATCCAGTAGGCTTGACCCATTCTATCAAGGATTTCTCTCACGAGCACTAATGTGGGGCCAAATGTAGCTTGGCTTCGCTGACACAGAGGCCTAATGCCTCGCATTTTGTGAATCCCATCAGTCTGCCAACATTCAATACATGTGCACGTCTGCTCAAGAACGACAGTTGTATTGATTTGTATTACATTATCTTGGGAGGAAGTCCATCTGGGGAGGGCTTTCCAAAGATAGGTGGGTGGCACAGAGGGAGGGGAGGGAAAGGGTGCATTCCTGCCTAGGGGTTGGGTTTCAGCAACGATGGGGTGACTGCCTCTGCTGCTCCTTCTGCCGATCTCCTGCTTGTCTGGGAACATAACTCTGGCTCCTTCAGCACTGGCCGCACACAGAGTGAGTGGTGGGGGCACTGAGAGAAAGGGCCTGAGATCGGCCGACCCCGCCCAGGCCTGCATCTTAACACAGCACCCAGAAGTGATTCGGAGTGTCAGCTCCAAACGACTTCAAAGTGGAGCCTCAGCCTAGTGAAAGACAATGCTGAGATTTCCCCTTTTGTGCCGAAGTGGGGAGAGGGGCGCGGGAGGCGGGGATTTGAACGGGGAAAGGGTGGAGGGAATGTCCTGAGCCATAGAAAAAGGGGCCTCTCTACCTATAGAGCTCTGGTTTCAAATGCTGCTTGTCTCAAGCTCCATTCCGCAGCCAGTGATGGGGAAGAGAGCTGTGGGATCACTTTCTTCACAAGGAGCCCTGTCGCTGCAAATTCCGAGAGGTGCTAAAATGTAAAACGAATTAAAGTCTTTTTTTCTCCAGTTTTTGTGTATTCTGCTGCAAGGCCTCTAATCACAAGTCATTCAGCTTAAATGGCCACAATTGGTCTGTTTATATATATATATATATATATATATATATATGTAGATAATTTTCTCTAATTAAGTCACCCTAATCTTGTAGGAAGTTTGCAAAGTTCAGCTTGGTGGAGAGATTCACTTAAAGGATTCTTTTAACTTCTTTTACCCTAAGGTAAACAGCCAGGCAGCAATAAATAATACTGCAATGTTTTGAAGGTTGAGGGTTTATTTGATCAATTGTGGATCTACAGAAGACCAGTACAGGGATAAGATCATGCTGAAAGGCTGAATGGGAAAGGTCATCGTGTTTGGTGATGTGTAGGCGTCCTATGACGTCTGTCCTTGAGGGCCAACTGAGGGATATTTTGCAGTTCAAGGAGTGGCGAGAGAAAGCATGGTGCAGGTTTTAGATCACCCACAATCCTTCATAGGCAGTTAACCTTGCATATAATCTGCAGCTTTAGCCAACACAAAGGTGGAGACACTTCCTGTCAGTCCCGACAGTGAGGAAAATGGTGCACGCGAAATCCTTCAGGGAAGAGAAGTCAAGATAGAATTTGTTGCATGAAAGCATGTTGTTAAGCCCCTGCGTGCAGCATATTTCTTGTGTCAGCTTTTGCTTTTGGGGAGGCTTACTCCCTTCTCTTGCAACAATACTGAATGTCAAGCAGGGTTTTGGTTTATGTACATGGTGCTGTTCTACTAGCCTCAGTTTGGTGGAGGTATTTATAGATACCTGCAATTAGACAGGTGTCTGAACTGCTTTGTTTGTGCTTTTATTGGTTGTTGTTGGCTGATGGTGCCCAGGGTGTATTTGCCTGCTCCCCTGCATTGTGGAATGTGTGCATCGTCTTCCCAGTTTCTCTATCGCCACATACACTCCTCTCCCAGGTCCATCCGGTGTTGACATTTACTGTGTTACAGCCTGCTAGCATTCCAGCAGTAGCTGGCACAAAAAAACACCAGCTGTTACCAACAATCCAGAGTAGTGTGTGTATGTGTGTGTGTGTGTGTATGTGCAAGTGTGTGTGAGAGTGAGTATTATTTTCGCAGTGGCTGGTTTGAGTTGCAAACACAGGGGACTGTCAGGGCTTTTTAAATGTTTTTTTCCCGTCTTGTCCGTAGAGGAGCAGAAGACTCCTCAGCTGTCCGGCTGGGGTCTTAGAGTCACTTCCTGCGGGGTGGCAGTGCTTAGTGGGTGTGATGTAATGCTAGGAGGGCACAATCTGGGCTTTGTTCGCCCTCTTTCTCATCCGCAGTGAAGGCACTGCTGTGTTTCGGCCCTGTCCGCCTTGCCCGTGCTGTTGCCCCATAGAAGGCCATTGAGACTTTTGTGCCCAAAGGTTCTGAGAGTGTAACTATTTGTGTAGTCTTATCACCAGTGAGAAGAATATTCTGTTCTCGACACTAATAAGTCCAGTGAAATGCAAACAGTCTGAATGACAATGTCGGTAGCTGCACAGGAGTGCAAAAATGACAAAAGTCACGGCTAACTCTTGTCCTTATTCTCTCTTTCTTGCAGCCACAGCAAGTGGTCCAACAAAAGCCTGCTCAGGTATGTAATTTAAAGTTCTGTACGCTCTTTCGTTCCTTACTTTACCTTGCAACACTTGAGTATTCTTGCACGTTCACTAAGCCTATGGATTTCACATTGAGTTTTCCACTTGTCAATTAAAGTGCAAATAAAAAACTGGCAAACAGGTAGCAAAAACAGGTAAAAGTCACAGACCACAGCTGCTGACTGGGCCTGTGTGGGCTCGGCTCACTCATCGAAGACACATGTGAGCAGTCCATATTTCAAAAGGTTTGCTATGATGCAGAATCCAGGTGTACACAGTCTATCAGGAAATGATGTTAGGGCCCAGTATGTGTGTGTGTGTGTGTGTGTGTGTGTGTGTGTCAGGGTGGATGCATAGGAGAGGCACCCTGGTTTGGGTTTTCAAGGTTGCAAAAATCCCAGTCTTTGAGGAGACAGCATAACTCTTGCCTGACGAGGGACCTGCATGGTGGATCTTTAAGGCAAATGTAAATCTTCTACTACTATGTGTGGAATCCCTTCTTTCAACATACATCTCATCCTCTTTATGTGCCCTCACAGATGGATATGCAATCTGTCCTGAAGGATAAGTTTAGAAGAGATGATTCTCTACTAAATGTCTTCCATGCTTTAACAATGGGCCTGGGTTTATAGGTAATGTGCACAGTTGCAGTTCTGAAGCAAACAAATATAAGAACATTTGCTGTTAGTCATCAAATGCAGCCTTGACGCAAAAGACATGCCTTTGTAAATTTGTGAAAAATTATTCTTGGTTACAATTGTGACCTGTGGGAGATTACAGAGTCAAACACTGCATCAGTTAATCAATTAGGTCCAATTTCACAAGAAATTAAAAAAAAAAACCACATTGAACATATTAACAGTAAACTATGTAAAAACCTGAATACTAATAAAGTGATGTAAATGTTGCTTATAGTCCCAGACAAACTTAAGCCATGGAAGAAAACAGATGATTAATTGATTTATCAACAGTAAATGTGAGCCACTGTACTACTGCACTAGTCACAACAATGAGGTTCACATGTTTATATCTCATTATATTTCAGTAGAATCGTATTAACATATAATAAATAAAACTTTTAGAGATTACATGTTCCAAATGTGGTATCTTTATTAACTAACTTGTTTTTGTAGGGCTTCTATGCAGGCATGTTCTTTCACATGTTCTGTGAAGTCAAGACAGCCTGTAAATTAATGAGTAGTTTTCTGTTCAATAGAAAACACATTAACAAGTGTTTTAGAACTTTACAAACCTAAAACAGCATGTCAATCACTGTTGTGATTAAACGGGTCAATGTGCAAAGCTGAATTGTTTTTTTTGCATATTCCACTTCAAATTGTTCATATTGGTGGATGTTTGTTACAATGGGATGGAACTGAAGTAACTTTGAGTGAGATATTTGATATCAAACCTTCTAACACTGACTGTGTAGCGTAGTGTGGAAAGGTACCTATGGAAAGTAATATATGGGTAAGAAATTCCCTCCCTCTCCCCTTTGTTTGCTGGTGCGGACCAGTTTGTGGTGGGAATGCATAACTGCGGCCTGATTTGTTGCTGTGTGGGAACGCACAGGAGCTGCAGCCTGTAAAATGTTGCTGACACTCTCCCTCACACTCTCTCTCTCTCTCTCTCTCACCCAGCAGGACTCTATAGGTGAACAGAGAGTTTAGCTCTGACCCAGAGGCCACCATTTGACCTTTCTTTCTGCCTAGCACAACATCCTAATTGACTTCAGAAACATGCCCTACATGAAAGGAGGGTGTCCCAGAGTAGAGAAAGAGCTGTCCAGCATGAACCTGTGCCAGAGTTCCTCTTGTTGTTTTTTTTTGACGATTTGATTGATATATATATCACAGTTTACACACAATGGAAGTTTAGAATCTCTCCTTTTTGCTTGCTTTCAAGATCTACTAGAGAGA
>JBBPCX010000135.1:22983695-22999215 GCA_037974365.1 Hydrocynus forskahlii | reverse complement strand
ACCTTCCTCACTGTGCCTTTATCTGCATGAACCCATGTGCGCTCTGAATCAGCCACAAATCTCTTAACAGTACGATGGTCATGCTTAAGTTTTCGTGAAATATCTAAGATTTTCATTCCTTGTCCAAGGCATTCAACTATTTTCACAATTTTCAGCAGCATAGAGATCCTTTTTCCCGCCCATATTGCTTGAAAATGGTGGTCTGCTTAATAATGTGGAACGTCCTTCTTCAGTAGTTTTTCCTTTATTTGGGCTCACCTGGCTAACTAATTATCACAGGTGTCCGAGATTGATTTCAGTGATCCAAAGAGCCCTAAGACACAGTACCATCCACGAGTTTAATTGAAAAACAAAACGTTGACACTTAAATACAATTTGCATAATAATTTGGAATGTGGTGTAATTGCAGTGCATACTACAGATACATATTACATAATATATATCATGTCATGACCACCCTACATACTATGGAAGTATACAACTTAGAATACAACTATACTAAGGAATAATCTATACTACATTCTGTTGATGCAGATTATGTAATGCATACTACATGACATGGATGCACAATACATAATGTATCATGTAAAAGTCTACTACATACTATAGAGGAATTCTGTATACCAAATGTTAATGTATACATTATGTATACATTTATTAATACATAAAATACTCTTAACCAGTTATTTAACCACCGTGTTATTGTGCTAAATCGATGTTTACCTGCAGGTACAGGGCAGGCATGCTTTATAGTGTTTATATTATATGATATTGCAGTTTATATTATAGAGTTTCTATCTTTATATTAGAATGCTTTGAGGTTTATATTTGATGAGGCAATGTATTCTAACTGGCTTGCTTACCTGATTGTAGTCTACATGAAAGAGGACTTTATGCCTCTGGCTTCAGAGACAGAGCTGTTTGCAATGACTTCATGCAATTCCAATCTAACAGTGGTTTTACAGTAATAGACCTATTTCATTACAGAGCTTACAGATGGAGATAAGGGTAAAAAGACTGTACCCAGTGTTTATTAAAACATCAGTTTCAGTCAATGCAGAAATAGTGGCCTGCAAAACACGTGACTTTTGACGCCCCGGCAGAGGTGGCATGTGATTGGAGGAAAGCCCAAGATCGGCGTTGACGCAAGAGCGACGTCTTTCGGGCAGGAAGAAGCCCTGGGAAAACTGTCACCGTGTATGTCTGACTAGACTGATCAGATTTGTTTTTTCTTTTAGATCTGATAATTTTTATCATGTCCACCAGAAACCCGGGTATTGCTTTAGGTAAGGGTTTAAGCCTTAATAATGTTTTACAAAAACATGTAAATTGTTACTCTGTCTGCACGTGCTAATGTATGCCAAGTCCACTATGTGGACAAAAGTATTGGGACACCTGACCATCGCACCGACAGGGAATCTAATGACATTGCATTCAAATACATAGACTTTGATATGGAGTTGGTCCCCCCTGTGCAGCTTTAACAGCTTCTACTTTTCTTGGAAGGCTTTCCCCAAGATTTTGGAGTTTCTGTGAGAATTTGTGCACTTTCACTCTGTAGAGCATTTATGAGTTCAGACACTGATGTTAGACGAGAAGGCCTGGCTCACATTCTCCGTTCCAGTTCATCCCAAAGGTGTTGGATGGGGTTGAGGTCAGTGCTCGGTGCAGCCCAGTCAAGTTCCTCCTCACCAAACTTATCCAGCCATGTTTTTATGGAGCTTGCTTTGTGGACTGGGGCACAGTCATGCTTGAATAGAAAACTTTGTGTGTCCACAGAGTTTTAAGAAGCATTAAGATTGCCCTTCACTGGAAGTAAGGGGTCCCAAATTCTGAAAAACAGGTGTGTCCCAACACTTTTGGTCATATAGTTGTGTGTGGAGTGTGTTTTTGTCTCCCTCTTGCTTGCAAATGATTCTTCTTTTAATAAGTTACACATGACTTGCTTGTGAGGCAGATTCAGTGACACAGAGAAACCCTCTCTTTTATTTTATATGTGTAGTTTGTCTGAGAGTGTAGTCTTAGTTGTCTTGAATAATCTAGCTCATTTTAGTGCATTCACTACTTTAACACACCCACTTCTTGGAGTTCTTAACAAGTCTGCTTGATAAGTTGTGTTGGGAGCACTGAAAGAAGAGTGTGCCTTCAGGGTGCCTGGACATTAGAGCCAGGTGTGTTGGACCCAAAATTATTAAATGCCATTCTCACCAACCATGTGGATAGTGCTTCGTCCTATCTTCTGTTTAAGTACGTCGGCTTTGTTCATGATTCCATGGATTGTCTCCATCCTTTTTATTGCTGATTGTCCTCTTTTACCCTCGACTGCTACAGGCATGATGGCCTTTCCAACTACTTGGTTCTTCTCATAATATGTCCAAAATAAGAGCTTCAATTTGGCTATGTGGGCTTGGAGTTAGAGGTGACACTTGTTCAAGGCTAATTTTTTTGTTTTCTTTGAAATTGCTGGAAATATCTTAGATGAAAAAAATGGTGTGGTAGTGGCCCAGTGGGAAAAACACTTGCCTGTGAACCCGATGGCCACAAAAGGCGCAGGTTCAACCCCCCGACATTCTACATTTGTGTCACTGAGCAAGACACTGAACCCACCGTGTCTCCAGGGGTTTTTTCCCTGTAACTAGTTGCTCTGGATAAGGGTGTCTGCCAAATGCTGTAAATGAATGAATTAAATAAATGAATTAAAAAATACTTATAGTAACCAGCTTGAAAGTCCATAAAGAATTCTGAACAGTTCTAATTTGTTCCAAGGAGATGTCTCTACATTTGAAGATCTTTTTTAGCTGTTATTAATACAGCCAAGCAGACAAAGCTTTCCAACACTTTTTGTTGCAAAGTCAGCAGTCTTTCCCATTGTAATGGCCTTTGTTTTCTTCATATTAAGCTGAAGTCTCATCTTTTCGTTCTGTGCTTTTTCCTCACAAGGGCCAGTAGGTCTTCTCGGTTTTCCACTATGAGTGTTGTGTCCTCCACATAAGTCAAGTATGTGTATAGTGTAATTTCAACCATCTACACAGTACACAGTGAAACGAAACAGTGTTCCTCCAGGACCATGGAGCAACAGAGAGTACAAAACAGAAACAACATAAGACTACACAGCGTGCATATCAAAAGTTACTGTTGTTTCCTGCACCAGTCTTGAATCCTCTATTATCTTCCTCCAGTCCTGCTTCTCTGTATTCCATGAGCATGCAGTTTAAAGTATGGTGACAGAGTGCAGCCTTGCTGATGTGGAACCAGTCTTTTTGTTTATATTCTGTCATGACTGTAGCTTGCTGTGGAGTCTGTAATGTCTTTAAGCTGTTTTTCTCTTCAACAGACCTAGAGTGGGTATCAAAGGTCAGAGTTAACACCCAGGCTGTGCTGAAAAGGGCACAACAAGTTCAGGGATGCAAGGTGGCCAAAAAACAGTGGCAGGTATATTAGTAGTAATTCTAAGCAGTGTATATACTACGGCACATTTTTGTTCCTCTGAAAAGCTCATGACCTGTAATGTTCCACTTTACAGGCTGCCTGGCTCCTGAAGGCCGTGACATGCATCGACCTCACAACCCTGTCAGGTGATGACACACCATCTAATGTCCACCGGCTCTGCATGAAGGCCATACAGCCAGTCCGGCACGACCTGCTGAAGAGCATGGACATGCACGACAAAGGTCTTCATACACGCTAAGTGAAGCACAGTGACCTTGTATGAGAACCAGACAAATCTGTGCTTGTAACTGTTTTACAGTGGATCTGGATCTGTTGGGTAGTACTAAGGACATGATGGGTAGTACAAAGGACAAGTGGAAAATAATATTATAAACCGGAAAATAACATTATAAAGAGAGCAGAGGATAAAAAAAGTTAACTTAAATGACAGAACCCTATTTTGTTCCGTTTTAACACCATACTGACTGATGATGAACATTTCATTACATTTATTTTCCCTTTTAATATCTTTGTTATTGCCTCAGTACAGCATCTGTAGCATTACAGGGCATTCGATGGATTTTTCTAAATTTATGAAATGGTTAAAGTTACAACAAACTCATACAGAGTGGTTTGACATTAAACACTCTATTCGAGAGAAACTTACTTAGTCCGAACTGCCTTTGAAAGCTCAGAAACCTCTTAAAGAAAATTGAAATGGTTGTGAATATAATGATTGATTCATTCAGTGTTCTTTTACATTAGTTCTGAAATAAGATTTCCCCTAAAATATATTATTAAATTTCATTCTTGGTGCAATGGTGCATACAGAGTGTTGTGAGGCAAAAGAGTAGTAAATCTGCAAAATAGTCCCTTAAGAAGTTTTAAGTATTTCACTCTATTTTACCCTTATAAATCACCACCACTATACAGACAATCCAAGTCAGCAGTTAATCTCAACAGTGACCATTTTAAACCAAACCTCTCTGTATGACTTTGTTTATATCTCAACAATTTAAGGTTAGAATTTTCCATGAATGTTATTTTAAATAAAAGTGTTCTTTCATGTAATTTCGTGTATAAGACACCAATAATATATTTCTTGATCAGAACCAAATTGATGTCTTAAACAAAAAGATCTCTTGTTTAGACAGTTTATTCTGTGCATCTACACTGCTGCCCACAAGAGGGAGACAAGATTCTTTGTTTGAACAAGTGACCAGCATAAGCTATAAGTATGTAATACAACATGGAGCCTGAACGCTTTAAAAAAAAAAATCAAGTCATGTAAATATGTGTGTGTGTTTAAAGGTATTACAACTGCTGCAGTGTGTGTCTACCCGTCTCGTGTGGCCGATGCAGTGAAGTCCCTAAAAGCTGCCAACTCCAGCATGCCTGTAGCTTCAGGTGAGATCCTGCCCCATGTCTGAACGTTCATGAGAATGCATCTTGCTCAAGTGTTCACATCTCACTTAATGTTCACATGAAGTTAGACCCATCTACACTGACTGCCCTGGTTCTACTTTTTTGCATCTGGCTGCAGTGGCTACTGGGTTCCCTGCTGGTCAGACTCCACTGAAGACGCGTCTGGAGGAGGTCCGCATGGCCGTAGAGGATGGAGCTACAGAAATCGACATCGTTATTAATCGGACATTGGCCCTTACCGGACAGTGGGCAGGTGTGGAGTTTTTGTGATCAAAAAACACATTCTTGCTGGACTAGATGATGGGAATTGGTCACAGTTTATTTGAATGATCCAGTTTAGATGGTTTGTAGATGCTCGCACTGTATTTGACTCTCATTCATGCAAAACCCCTAAGCCTAACCATGAGTCCAACCTTTACCACAACTTTGTAATACAGTTCATATCTATCCAATAGTTTGTTAAATTCAGTAGATATTTTTTTAAGGAACTACCCAGATAAAGTGGGACTGAAGAGTCTAAGACGGAATTCCAGTTATTTTGATTCTGTGTTGGGAGATTCAACATCTTCCTCCTTCCCCTCTTTCACTCAGCCTTATACGACGAAGTCCGTCAGTTTCGGGAGGCATGTGGGGATGCTCATATGAAGACCATTCTGGCGGTAGGAGAGCTGGGCACGTTTACCAATGTGTACAAGGCCAGTCTGGTGTCCATGATGGCAGGTAAAGTAAAATATAAATGTTTATATTATATATTGTGTATAAAAGGTGCTGCCAGTGAGGAACTTGGTTAAAAGTGTCTGTGATGGACATTTTTAAAAAGGAGAGTGCAAGTCAACCCAGAGAAAAAGAGAAGAAATGCAAACAAAAGGAAAGTGGGACCAGAAAGACTCAGAATTGTAAGACTCTTTCTTAAAAATGAAACTAAAGTTAAACCATTTACAGATTGTGAATATCACTCCTTTTTACATAAGATGTGTTTTAGGCAGTGTTGCGGTACGTTTCTGGGCCAACCAAACCCAAAAAGCCAAATTAAATAGATTACATAAAGATACCAAAATGGTTACAGTAGACAGGCTGGTACTTTACAGCCTCATTACGCTCCACACTGGACTATCCTGCTGAGGCAGTACTGTTGTCCTGTAACTGGACAGTTCTTGTCTTGTTACTCTTAGCTGATATCTGAACTCTAAATTGGTTATCTAGAGCTGGAGTTTGAGAACATGTTCCGTGTAGTGGCAGCAGGGCGAATGCCTCAGCTCTGCACAAAGAAGAGTGAAATCAAGTGAAAGAGGTTACACAGATGAAGTGAACTTGCTTTCATGTTAGGAACCAGCTTGTTTCAGTGCACACAGTCACTTGTTTCAGTGCCCACTGCATGGTGCTGTTGCTCAACTGTTGCTTTATCATGCTTTTTACCAGATGGCCAACCATAATGCCATACACACACACACACACACACACACACACACATGCGCGCACGTCGAGACAGTAACTGTGTGCTTAAATAGCCATCGCATGTTAAGCCGATTACTGTACCCAATTGTCAGCGGCGCCGATAGGGATCATTACTAAAATGCATTGCTTTTGTCGCTGCGCTCACTCCTTAATCTCCCCTTGTTCTTATGAATTGCGTATGAGGTTTCTGAAATTGAATGATAATTTCACCTATTAATCTGCGATGCTGAGGCTATTTTACTCCCTCGCTCGCCGGCAGTGTACCCCCGCACCGCCGCAAATGAATAGAGCTTCATTACTGTCGGCCGCGTTTAATAACCGTTATCCATTATGGTGTAATTAAGACTCCCCAGAACGAATCTCAAGGATTATGCCAGTTTGAGGGAGAGGGGAGAAGTGAGAGAGTGAAAGAGTGGCGAGAGTGAGAGGAAGTGGGGGAAGAAGGAGGGAGGTGGGGGTGGGGGGGACTGGAAAAACACATAGAACATATCTTTAATGAACTGGAAAATGTTCATCTTGTCCTGTTTCGGTAATGAACAGTCATTAGACATACGGCAGGGCAGGAGGGTGGGGGGTTGGAGGGTTGGTGGGAGGGAAGGAGGGGTCCAGGGGTTCAAAACCAGCCCATAGTTTGTGGTTCATCCATTAAAAACGTCATTTTATCTTCTATTTTTATCAGAACGCTGATAAACCATAATAGGCTACGAAAGAGAGGAAGGGGAAAAATGAGCGTTCTTATTGATGAACGCGCTCACACCCCTCTGTGACGGGAGCATATGTTCTTGTCTGGCTTCATGTGCTCTCAGGACTAATGCCCTGTCCGGGTATAGAAACCCAACGGCCCTGCAAAGCTCCCGAATGGAAGCGTGTTCTAAAAATGTGCATCTTCACATCAGGATCTTCTATTTCTGGAGCTCATTTGAGTCCTGTGCCCAGACGCGACGAGCGTCTTGGAATAGAAGTGCTGTTTCTGGATCTGTCTCTCTTTTTACTGCACCCGGATGAACCTAAACCAAGAACGAAATGGTCTGTAAATACAGAGAGTTTTGTGAACTATGTGCTTCACTCTGCAAAATGAACAAAGGATAATATGTACATCCAAACCAATGAAGCTTGTGAACACACTATAGCACCGTCACAAATTCCTTGCAGTTAAATTTGCACCGGCATTCAAATGTTTGGACTCTTTTGTTTGTATAAAAAATGTATAAATGTCATATGTGTGTAAATTAATCTAAATGTTGTCCTTATGCAGCTCCATCCGGTTCCAAGTCCTAGTATGATGCTAGGCATCATTCATTAATATGTCCAGAATGGTGAATAGAGCAGTAGAAGATTCTAAAATGACTGAAGGCTGTTAAACTCTGACAATGAAGTTCTGATGATATATCAAAAGGGGAGAGATCGGAAGGTAGATAGCGTCACACAAAAAGGGTTTAGTACATTAAATTATATCTTTTACCATTTAAAACACAGAGTGAAATTCTTTCTCGGCGAAGAAAATTCTTTCTTCACCAAGTGAAGCAGCCCGGGGAGCAGTGTGTGGGGACGGTACCTTGCTCAAGGGTTCCTCAGTTGTGGGATTTGAACCCACAACCTTCTGATCGCAGGGACAAATCCCTAACTACTAGGCCACCAGCTGCCCCTGCAATAATACAATTGTATTATTGTATATACAGTAATAAATTCTTTGATTCAACAGGTGATTCCAAAGTGTTGACCAGTTGTGTAATGCAGATTTATTTACACACTTAGTGTCCCAGTGCCTGCCTAGTGCTTTCACAAACATACGCTGTCAACATTGGAAATTACTCCTTAGTAAAATAGAAGACATGTTCACTTAATTTAAATTATTTTTTACACTAATTGCTTGTACATATGTACATAAAAGTGTGTGTGTGTTTGTGTTTTTTTATTATCGATATTTCTTCTGACATTTTTGTCTATTGAGTAAAAATATCAATGACCTGTGAAAACGCCAAGTGATTGTAAACATTTCTGCAATTCCTTAGGTTTCACAAGTGAATAGGAGGAAGCTATAAAGATTAGAGTGGTTTAAATAAAACATCCATTGTATTTGTAAAGTAGGAAGAAGGCCTCACTCTTGTCTTCTTATTGACTGCCAGGGTCTGACTTCATCAAAACTTCAACTGGCAAGGAGTCCGTCAATGCCACCTATCCTGTTGCCATAGTGATGGTGCGGGCAATCCGTGACTACTACCTGAGGACCGGCCACAAGGTAAAATCTGAGCAAACCCAGCCCCTTCTGAATGCTTAGCTCCTTTAGCTCTCCTGAAGCCAGAGAATTACATTTTAAATAATAGACACTCAGTTTTACTCCACAGCTTCACAGCTAGGTTTTAAAGCTGTAAAAACCTACAACAAAAAATTGGTGGAATGTGTCCAGAATAATGAACAACAGATTTTTGATAACCTGGATCAAGAGGTTACAATAAAGTGATCATCCTGAATGCCTTGTTTCTGAGAAGCGACAAACAAATTTTGAAGCGGATAACATAACTAATATTTATATTTAAGTAAAAACCATATGTGTAACCATATATATATATGTAGGTATATGTATGTGTTAGTCATGTCTAGTATTACACACTAAGACTCCCCTAATCACACAATACCACAAATGCATGTGCTTTCTCTAAGTCATGTAAAGCACCATTACACCATTACATACTTGAGAGCCAATTGTGCCCCAGCACTGCAGGTGATTGTGGCATGAAACACTTATTCTGGGCCTAAAGGGCTTGTTGTTGCTAGTGGAAGTCACAAAGGTGTATTTAATACAATAAACTAGCTCTTTGAAAGTTCACTATTGGGATAGACTCTGACTCTATTCAAATGATGGTTAAAAATTAGTCTGAATACCTCAGAATGTGAGAAGGCAGTCTTCAAAGCTTATTGAAGATTTAATGTAAAATTTGGCGAATGAGATCATTCACTGAAAGCCAGGCTTGTCTTTCTACTGGCAATCAAACGATTCTGCCAGCTTAATTGTCCTCATACAATAAGCGTTAACAAGCATACTTGATGCCGTCATTGATTTTGGGCTTGGATCAGATAAAACCAGCAAGGATATCAAGCATAAACCATTTGCATTTATTCCGAGACCCATTAGGCTTTGAAGAAGTTTCTTCCTATGTTGTCTTTGGAGTGTAACTGAATATGGCCAACCTGCATTTTTCGGTGGGTGTGTGCGCGCCGTAACTGAAACTGGCAAGATAACGCATGTGGCTTTCGGTTTTCATCAGTGGTTCATCCTCTCATCATCATATACACTTTCAAACTTGTCTAAATGCTTGCACGCAGCATGCCTTACTGCTTTTTGGCCGACCTCCTTGTTCGTCAACAATAAAGAATGATACACAGGTTGGAGTGGCAGCATGTCATTTGACTTCTAGTCAGTAAACCGAAGAAAAGTGTGCTTAGGAGCTTCAGGTGTGACAAAGGATGTACTGCCTCTGCAGATAATGATCATTTCTGTAAAATGTTAACCTATAGAGTTGAACAAGTACCTAGCAGATCTGTTGTAACTCAGAACTTTAGGTTTAAATAGTCACTGCGTTATTACATTGTCACATTGTTGTTTCTTACATTTTTTTCTCCCTTTTCATTAGCTACCAGAAATACATCTATACAACCTTTTTCTTTTTTCCTGGTGCAATGAATCAATAGGAGCCGTATTTCCTGAACACTTCCTGTGCCATATCATGGAGTTGACTTGATCTGTCACAGTTATTTTGACCATTCCTATACGACTGTGGGTGGTGCAGTGAACCAGGGGAGCCAGAGTGTTTTAGACGGTTTAGAGATGCACATATATCATGTAAAACCTTTTTATGGGCAAGGAAGCAGGTTTAGTTGATTCCAGTTATCAGAAGCATGATAAGAAGTGACTGATCACTAGCACCCCTATTGGCTTTTGCGTTCTATCTGTTGGAAATAAACTGTTAGCAGTAAAAATACAGCTTTTTTTTAATGTGGCAGCTCCATTGCCCATTGTATAGGACAGTTATAAGTCAGTTGTACCAAATGCAGGTAAACACTTAAAAGCCAGTACCTGTAAATACTAGACTACATGCCACGGCGATACTCCTGAGCTGCTCGCTCCTGTTTGCCAGAGATTCTTGGCCAGATTACTGCGTGCGCCACCCTGCTTTGATCCTCAGCAGGTTTTTTTCAGGATGACTTGTTGACAGCTCTTTTCAAGTGCACTCTTGCTTCCTTTCATGGAGCAGGGAGAGCACAGTGGCCAGGGTCAGGGTGCATCAGTCACAGATAAGGAGAGGAGAGTACCTGTGGTCAGGCTTTACCTTCCCACCCTGGCCTAGACACCCTCCTTTTCCAGAGGTCAACCACTCATTCCATGTGAACCTTTTGCTGAAGCAGCTCGCTGCCCCAGCACCAATCAAAGGTGAGTTTGGGGAGTGATCAGGTATCAATTTTGACAAGGGCCACAGGCATGGATCCACTGGAATTGACCTGTCTGAGGACGGGCTGACCCCAAATGGTGAAGTCACTCATGGGATGCCTAATGGAGAACCTTGTTTACTCTGTGCTGTTTTAAACCATCTCTTAAGTCTTGGTTACCTGTAATTCGATCCTGTGAATGTTCTAAAGCCCTCTGTGCTGACAGAAGTAGAACCGGAGAAAGGTAGTCAAAGAATGGTAGTTCATACGCACATTTCTGTGCTTACAGATTTATTGCACGCAAACTGTGTACAGGAGAACATTAGAGACTCCAGCCATAATTTATCTATATGAAAGATTTTTCGTATCCTCAAATAACTCCACCAAACACTCCCCACCCCTGTCTGACAATTTAAATGTAATTTATTGCATCAGCTGTGGCGCAGCTTCCCAGCTAGTTTTAATTAAATGCCCCAGGGTGAGCACATTACTATCAGGTAGATAACAAATGGGGATGTGCACCACATGATGATCAGTCTCATATTGTAAATTAATTCTTCTGAAACATCATCTTAATATAACAGATGAAGATCAAGTATGTGTTTGCCCGAGAGCTGCTGCTTTCTACTCAGTCTTTTTATTCATCACTTGTCTTGTCTGAAGGAAATGGGGTATACATTTAAACGATAGGTTTAGCGAAAATGTCACATTTCCATCATTTTCCACTTGCTTCAGATTCAATTTTCAGTTTAGCCCAGGAAGTACACAGCTAATAAAGCTAATAAACACTAGAAATCATAGTCACCCAAATTTTTTCCCCCAAAAAAGACATCACCAAAACTTCTCTCAGTTCACTCAGTTCATCAATGCGACAGACTTGTCAGTGTGCTTTAAGACAAAACTTCATATCCACCTGCATCCGTTTCACACCAGAGCTGGTATTCACAACAAGCCACTTTCATTTGTAATGTAGCACTGCTTGTTTTTTCCACAAGGACTCTTTGTGGTTCAATAGGATGTTCTTGTCGAGAGAATCAAACCTTTGCTTGTTTATGTGTGGGCAGACCTCCTTGTTCATCAACAATAAAGAATGATACACAGGTTGGAGTGGCAGCATGTCATTTGACTTCTAGTCAGTAAACTGGCTGTGGAAGAAAAGTGTGCTTAGGAGCTTCAGGTGTGACAAAGGATGTACTGCCTCTGCAGATAATGATCGTTTCTGTAAAATGTTAACCTATAGAGTTGAACAAGTACCTAGCAGATCTGTTGTAACTCAGAACTTTAGGTTTAAATAGTCACTGCGTTATCAATCTCCCCAGAGAAACACTGCCTCTGTTTTGTATTTACTACATTGTCCCATACTGTTACTGTCAAACCTTTGCTTGTTTATGTGTGGGGCTGCCAGGTTATTTTAGTATGATACAGTGGTGTCTTAATTCAACACATTTTTCTATACAACAAAAATGTGTTGAAAATGTGCCTTTTGTTAGTATGTTAGTGTTCCTATTTTTGGTTTGTTAGAACACTCAGCGGTACAAAAAGATAATATTTCAATGAAAGGTTTTGCTTACTGTCCCAATCTGCTGATCTAGCCACAAGTTATTATCTTGGCATGAAGCTAACACTTTAGCCACAGGCTAAAACACTTCTTACAACACAGCAGTGTGATAGAATGCAATATGGTCCGCTGCAGTACAGTTCCATGTAATACAGTATGTTATGTTACAACCCTAATGGTTATCTTGAAAAACATGGAAGTGCTGACCAGATGATGATACATTTTGCATCAGAATGAGAATATGATTTAGTGACTAATAAATCAGCCCGGTACACTTTACAGACTATATCGCGCTACGCCATTATTAACTTTCAACTGTAACAGGCCTGCATGTAATCAGCTGGAGCTTCAGCTGCCATTTCCAAACACTGGTAAGGTCTCTTCCACTGGCCCACCCCAGTGCCCTCAGTTTAGTGGCTGCAATGCCACAGCCCAGCAGGAACAGCAAACATCACTACATGATGCTCCAACAAACAGCCCTCCACAATAAGGACCACATGGCAGGTGTGAAATGAATTAGCTCTGTAGCCCACCCTTTCAAATCTCCTCCATAATGAACGAGCCAGCCAGCAGTTGTCCCCCATTGATTCATATCAATTAGCATACACTGAAGAGAGCGATCTCTGCACACTAGAAGCTTAAGTACAATGCTTTACAATTGGAGGTGCAAAGTGGTAAGAAGGCATGCACCACTGTGACTTGCTGGCCATGGTGGAGCTGAGATTAGTCCCTGTGCAGGTTATCCAGAGGTCACCAAGGGATTTCTCTTCCTTTTTGCATATTAAGTAACAGCTCCAAGCTCTCAGCTTCCAACAAGTGCTTCAGAACTAACCCCCACCAGCAGCTCAAACGACCCACCTCCCCCAACCATGGCCTTTTCAGTGAATTAAGACTAGCAGTAATTGTGGCTTATTGTCTTCATGGTAATTATCTTGTTTATTTATGTCTTTGACTCATTATACTTATCTGACCCTCATGTGTATTTGTTTTGCAGCTCCTAGACTTGTTCATGGTGTGGGACTGGTCCACGTACCTGGCAGACTACGGCCAGCCCACCTCAAAGTATCTTCGAGTCAACCCCTCTACTGCACTAGCACTTTTGGAAAAGTCAGTATTCATCTTGTGTATAATTCCCTCTGTTTGTGTGGTTAATGTATGTTTTAAACCTACCTGTTTAAAAGAAGCGTCCTTTATATGTTCTAGGACCATGGAAATGTAGAGGCAGTGGGTTTTTTGGTTCTCTAAAGCAACTAACATGCAATTTCCCTCCTCTTTCTTTCTCTTTGACCGCTAACGTACACCAGAGTCAACAGAGGGTAGGTAGTAGCAGTTCAGTTCTGAAATTCACTCTTGGAATGTTCTTTTTCAAGTACTTGCAGCTGGAGTTCTGCGTTCCTTACAGACCTCAGGGTAGCTGGGTCTTAAAGCAGTAGTTTAGCAAAACCCTAATAATTTGCGGTTTTCCCATTGAAGCTTCCTGTCTTGAGTTTGCTTTTTTAGTTTGCCTCTGGAGCTACAGAGCACACCGTGATCTAAAGCATTGTGCAAACCGCATGCCTTATGCTGCATAACATTTCACTGCCACTGCCATTTCCTCTGATGGTAGCAGAATCCACTTATGCTGCTCCACTGAAAACAGTTTCCATTGTCTACCTACTGCCAACATGTAAACACAGCATAACTGATGATACACCTTGCCTCAGCCCATATGAAGCTAAAGGAATAGTTCAACAATATATGCTAATATTGCTAACAGTGAATGGAATCTAGTAAAGGTGAGCCGCAGGCATACTTGGTTTCCAGGCAAACGGTAATAATAAGAACTGTGCCAAACTAACTACATATATATAACTGCACATTGGTGACCGTGAGTTAACTCTTGATATTTTTAGCCACAGTGTATGAAATGCTTTTACTCCTTACCCTCATACAGGATTGCAAGCACTTCTCCGCTGCTAAGCTTTTTACAAATTCACTAAAGCTGTTAGGGATGCACCTGTGATGGTCTTGCACCAGAGTCCTTTTGTATCAGCCAAGGGCCAGTGTGGCTTCAGGTTTTCATTCTAATCATGCTGTAGTAGGGATAGGTATTAAATTGTAGCCATGACTTCTCCCTCATTATATTTACAGGAAACAATTTCATTTGTTATTTCTCAAAAAAAGGCAAAATAGCTGTTGAATCTTTTTGCCTCAAATTATGGAGAGTAGTATCAATAGGAGCACCCATTAATATTTGTGTCGCTCAGCAGTATCTGTATCAGTATCAATAAAATCTTGATACACACAATAAAATCTTGTCAGAATGACAACCTGTGTCTGCGCTGGCCTTTTTGTGAGTTAAAATGGACACCCCTGCCTCATGTTAATGTGTCCTGTTTTTCCTCTAGGATGAAGGACACAAGCAAAAAGAACAACATCTTCTCACAGTTCAGGAAGAACGACCGCGACAAGCAGAAGCTTATTGAGACAGTGGTGAAGCAACTGAGAAGCCTGGTGAACGGCATGTCCCAGCACTCCTAAATCCCTGTTGGCGGGCTTTGTTTGACAATGTGAAGGCACGGTGCGGAGTTGTGAGCAGCACACTACACCAGTTGTTCATTGGTCCTTCGTTTCAGAATGCAGGGGGAGCGAGCTCAGTATGTTTGGTATGCAGCTGCTCACAGTGATGAGTTTTCACACAACTGCATCCTCATGTTCATTTTCTGCCAAAATGTCTCCCACTGTGTCACTTTCCATGTCTGGCTGAAATGATATTGTAAATATGGGACAAGCAAAAGTGTGTGTGTGAAGGGACAGTGTACTGAACATAGACAATGAAGCAGTAATTTTTTCTCGTAATGTATTTTTAATGACCAAGAATTATGTTTTGTATATTGTGTAAGTGAAACGATTGTATCACTACGATGGAGTGTGTATGGAGTGCAAGCATAGGGATGCAAGCGTGAGGGATGATGAAGTCTAAGCCTATGAGACTGATGTTCACATTGTGTTCTCTCTGACATTCTCCGTAGTGTGATGGGGGATTACTTTTTATTGTAAATAGTTTTAAATATATTTAACACTACTGTAAAATCAAAATCATGCTGCCCACTGGTGTTAGGCTCAAAGTAGGTAATTTGCAGGGGGTTGAGAGAATACATTGCATGACTATGTTCTGCATGTGTATATGAGTGTGTGTGTGTGTGTATACTGTGTGTGTGTATATATATATATGTATATGTGTGTATA
>JBBPCX010000135.1:22964771-22983595 GCA_037974365.1 Hydrocynus forskahlii | reverse complement strand
ATATGTGCCACCATATATATATATATATATATATATAATGTGTGTGTATGTATATATGTATATATGTATATATGTGTGTATATATATATGTATATATAAAATGTATGTTATTGTTTGTGTACAGTGTAAGTTATTGCATAAAATAGAATGCTTGAAAATGACAAGTTATTGTAAACATTTCAATGGATTGTGTGCGTGCATATGTGACGTTTCAGGTGGGTTTTAAGCCAGCCGGGGGGATTCGGACGGCGCAGGAGTCTGTGGTGTGGCTTGCTCTGATGAAGGAAGAGCTGGGAAACGAGTGGCTGACTCCTCACCTGTTCCGCCTGGGAGCCAGCAGCCTGCTCGCCGACATCGAACGGCAGGTGGGCCCCGCACCAGTACCACGGCACACCGCTCCTTTATGGCCTTTATGTATAGTGAGGCTGATAATAACTGCTCATTACAGCTAAGAATAGAAGCATAGGAGCTTTGCTGCCTCAGCTTCAGTACACCGAGGCTCATCTAGATTGGGCGAAGTATTTGACGTTTTTCCATGCTTATTGGAGCACATGTTTTAATGCGTTTTTTCCAGTGCTTAGACAGCTTTAAGGATGCAATGAAACAATTTTATATGTAGCTATTACCATTATGAATGCAAAAAAGAACTTTTGAGATATCAAGCTGTTTAATGTGGAAAACGGAGGGGGAGCTGTATACTTTTTCCCCTTGTTGTTAAAAATGTTCTAATTAAATCATTTAATACCCTTTTTCACTGAATTATGTATTCGGGCATAATCGGGAGGTTAGTTTGTGTTCGTGTGAATATGTTGGCAAAAGTCTTAAAAGCCATCTGTTGTGCCCCTGTAGAAATATTTGCATCAATCCATGTTGAGTCCTAATATGATTATGGCACTTTTTATACAAAGCTTATTTGGAGCTGGAGCTTATTGTCCTGAATGCTCTGACTGTTCTCATACATGTGACAACCTTATACCAGCATACAGGGCTGTAGGTCTAAGTAGAAAGTCGGTTATGTGAATTTTCATAATTTCTTAAGTAATTCATAACTTCATAATTTCAACAGCTTTAAATGACCGTTTTTGTTCATTTTCTAAGTTAAAATAAGTACATGTTCTGTCCAGGAAGCACACTTAAATATTAATTTTCTGCAGTGTTAGTGCACAATTTCTATTCATTTGTGGAGTTTACCATACTTTGGCCGATTGGTGTGTACCAGTATCTGACGCGCCTGTCTTATTTGAGGAAAAACTTCTCTCTAGAACAAAATGGTCTCTAGATTCATATGGATACATTTATTGATTGATTGATTGATTGATTGATTAACTTTTGTGAGTGCCAGTCAGGGCCATGAGAGTGGTGTTTGCAGCCAAAGTCTAGTAGTCGGGGATATATGAAGGAAAGGTTTAGAGGAAAAGCTTTATTGTAATTCTGCTGTGTCCATCTGAATGAACATATTTCATATGGATTCCTATTGAGAAGGCACACCTTTTTTAAAAAATGTGATTTACTTTCCACAGATATACCACTACGTGACAGGACGCTATGCAGCCTATCATGAGCTCCCTATGGCCTGATTGCCTAGCCTCCAGTCCATTTGACCCTGTGAGATCCAGGACTTGTTCAAATCAGCCAATCAAACAACAGAGAGGAGCCTGACCGGAAGTGTTTTTTTTTTTCCTGGTGCTGAATTTGTGACCGCCCTTAACAGTGGATTGCTGCCTGAATGTACACACTACAAACGTGCAGCTAACTGAACCTCACACTGTTTGTGCCTTTCTTTCATAAGTGAGTTCATTGTTCACATTTCACCCAAATGCAAATTAATATAATGATAAGGTATTATATAAAGTTAGAATCACTGTCCTAATATACTAAAATATCTCTCTTTTGTGTCTACATGAAGGTGACCAATTTAATTTAATTAACGCGTAGAAAATACCTTGTATTATGATGTATGTACTGTTGTGTCTAAGCTGGCCCGGGTGCTCACATGTACCGAAAATTTAAATAAATCTTTAGAATTTCTCACCTTTTGTTTTTCTTTCAGTTTTTCAGACTGTTGAATCATGTATCTTTTTTTACTTTTTCACTTCATCACCTCGCACCTTGCATCACCCCCTCTAATCAAACGTCCACCCCCTGGCATGTAGCTAACCTCCTTAAGCATCTTTTAAGCTGCACGTGGGGTTGCAGCATCACTGTCGGAGGGATATATTATTTGACTTTGGCTGCACTAATTTCATTAACTCGGCACTGAATGTGTGAAGTATGTGTTGGGGATTAATTAAGGGGGGTTAAGTGAGTTTAAATGATCAGATCGAGCTGCACGCCAATTTGGGCTTCATTTGAAGACGAAGGAACTTTCTTCTTTTCTTCCTCCTTTCTTCTTTAATTAAGAGATCTCGGGCCGTGCCCTTGACTGGAACAGAGGATAAATGAGTGAATTAATTGTAGAATGGAGAATGAGCTGGGAGAAGGGTTGAACTGAGGCGAAACTTCAGGAAAATAGAAGCAGATTCAGGCCGACGGGACCCGAGAAACCAGAGAAATAATAAGGGCCGAATTCCCACTGAAACGCTGTCTAATAGGCACTATTCAAAAAAACGGCATTATCTTCTCAAAAGACCACAAGGTGGCTTGTGAAAAGCATGGCGCATCCAAAAATGTATGTAATTAACTAAAGATGGATAAATGACAGATTAACTAAGGCTTTTACCAGTATGTTCCTACTTTTGGGGATTCAGGATAGGAAGCAAGGAAGATTTACTGGACTTATGATGGCCTGTTAGACCAAGGTTTAAGCTGAATTATCCTTGCATAAGCATATACAGTACTTTGTAGAAGTCCTAGATATCTGATACAATGATATGCAAAGTCATTTATCTGGTCAGTATGTGTTTACGTATTCAAAAAACATGAACATTGGGATAAACACAAAAAAAATTGTATTTTAATGTCTGGCAGTATTTTTGCTTAACCAAGTCTCTCTTCAAGAAAGCCCAATGTTCACAGTTAAAAAAGACAACTCAGTAAAATAGCTTTAAAGATTTTTCTTGGCTGACTTAAGACCTTTGCAGAGCACTACATCTTCGAATACTATTTCCATTCTGTATGTTGATTAGTAATGCACTGAATGGCGGCTGCTGTGTGACTGTGTTTGATTAGGAGTAGCTGTGGTATAGTGTTTAAGCCTTTAGCGGAAGGTCTGAGTGATGAAGCGCCGTGGCTCTGTGTGGCTCTCTCCACCTCCCCGAGGCCATGACAGATTAGCTCCACTTACATAAAGGCATGTAGATCATCTGCAATCTGGACCCACAGCCTGCACCACTGCGCCAGATAAGACTGAAGGATTGAGGTGGCCTCCAGATTGATTCCACCCTCCATGCAGAGCATTCTTTCTTGCTTCTCTTTCTCTCTCTCTCTCCCTCTCTCTGTCTCTCTTTCTCTCTTGCTCTCTCTCTCTCTCTCTCTCTCTCTCTCTCTCTCTCTATTGCTTTCTCTCTCTCTTTCTCTTTCTCTATTGCTTTCTCTCTCTCTTTCTCTCCTGCTTTCTTGCTCTCTCTTTCTCTCTCTTTCTCTCTTGCTTTCTCTCTCTCTCTTTCTCTCTCTCGCTCTCTCTTGTTGATCATAAAACTAGCACTATGACACCATGTAAACAGACCATTTATTAATATTTGAGAACAGCCTATAGGTTGGAATAGTTATGCTAGATCTTGGCCCAGACTAAACCTGAGGACTAAATACAAATTACACATATATTTTCTCCTCCACAGAAGGAGACAAGATTGAGGCTTTCATGTATATATTCATTTGTCATATAAGTCTGATTTGATTATGGGGTCACACAGTGAATGAAATGGAAATTAATTAAGCTTCCAGGAAACAGATGCCATAGGGAATAGCTGAGTTACAGTTGAATTATTCATCGGAATATGGAGCTCTGATCCTTCGGGCACAGTTTTGCATTTGACATAACTCATTTCATTTGACACATAATCTGACAAAAATCCTAAATCTTTTGTATAGAATTCAGATTATGATTAGAGTTTTACAAGATGTTCAAGTATCACTTAAGACAACATAACTCATCAAATGCTGCATAATCATAGAAAGGACTGGAACACCGCCTAACTACTACTTTTATCCGGTTTGTCAAGAGGAAATGAGGTGGCTGCCTTTGTAGCACATTATGACAAAGAACGGCCCAGCATCATGGTTCTCTTAACAGAGTGTCTGAATCTGTCAACTGGCCAGAGTTGCTCTCACTCACTCCCTGACACATCCCTTTGCTCAGACTGATTGCTTTTCTGTTGTTTTATTCATCAATGTTTTTTATCCAGGGACTGGACGTGAAAAATGGCGTGGTCCGGGAGGTGTTTGCGCACTGAAAAGCTGTTTGTAATGATACGCTAGTCACATGTCAACTACACTCATTACAGGCCGGGGCCTGGATTTGTCATTTGTTGGGTTAGAAATAGTGGGTGGGTGGGGGTCAGTACGTAATGCGTGGACTGTTCATCAATTATCCAGCTCAGTAGGTACTTTATTCTTTCTCGTACTGATCTACCGTGGCCCTTTATGTGACTGATAGGCCACACACATCTTATATTTAGCACATATGTTTGGGAATAAGTCCAAATAGCGCTGATATGCTTTAAAAAAAGATAAGGTAATATTTCAGGCTGAGGACGTGGTGTAAAAAATGTAAGACTACTCATGCTGGCGTATTCTTGGGAGGATGTCATTCTTTTTCAGCTGGCAGGCCAGCTTGGTGGGGCCAAGTTATTAAAATACCAAACGACTTTGATAAATAGTGTAAAATGACAAATGCATAAAACAAAATGAACTGAAAATGTCATGAATACACTTCAAAACCATGTCAGACTCAGAAACTATGCATAATTGGTAACACAGCTTGACGCAGCCGATATGACGTATTTGACAATGTGTCCCGACAGTAGATGTCAGATTTTGACGCATTTGTTTTGACACATGCTAGATTGCAGACTAAACAGGTGGCCTTGATTTGACCAAATATGAGAAAACTGGCAAAGACAACCTAAGTGGGACTTGGTTTTTTAAGCATCATATCAGAATGCAATAGTCTACAGTTCACTGGTAGCGTATTTGTCAGTGTGCGAAATATATACCCTTATTAACAGACACAAAATCAATACAAGTTACCTAACTTATGTATGAGACATAATGAATCCCACTGAGTTTAGGCCCTGGAAAAATCTTTTCTTTGTCAGAGCGGTTTGAGGTCTGCGCTAGCAAACATTTTGGCTCATCCGTTGCAGCAGGGCTTATGACTGGAGCCAAGAGTATTCAGGAAAGCAGACAGGCCTCGTGCCCAACTCTTCTAAGATGCAGAGCTGCTAGGCTTATGCCTGTATATGGCCTAGCACAGTTCATTCTGCTGGGAGAAAAGGGTGTTAGCAAAAAGCTGCCGTAGAATCATCAGAATGCCTATCGATGGAATTGTGACTTTAGCCTCAGTCCTTCTGGACTGTACCTTAGCAGTAAGGTCACAGCCTTCCTGCCTGTAACTCACACAGTGAGGGAACCAGGTGAAGAGAAGGGGATATAATTGGTTCTCCAAGTGTAATGATATTAATGATGCAATTAAAACAAGCGCTTGCTTCTCTGCAAGACGGAGAAACAAGTAGTGATGGCTGCTACCCAGGGACTTCACTTGTGTCAGTATAGGGCTTCTGATGGTGATGTGATGCGCGCAAAAGAAAAGGGCTGAAGAGGATGCGTGCGATGGCTCGCCGCCGCTCGTCTCCCGCTGTGCTTGCTTGTCTTTGAGCATTGACCTTGGTGCGGAGTTCCCCAGTGACAGAGAAGAGATGGAATACATGTATTTGAGATCAAACCCCCTGCTCAGGAGCTCACCTGGCTCGGAAGTCTCTCTTCCCTCTGACGACTCGCACCGCAGCTGCCCTCGTCAAGCTCCACGGCTGCAAATTAAGGATAAAAGCTAATTAGCTTCGGTTCCTCTCAAATCTGCGGCGGATAAATTATTAGTCATTGACAGATCGGCAGAGTATTTATTATCCATTAGGCCCTGGCGCGACGGTTAAAAGTAGAAGCAGCAAGCGCATAAAAGAATTGAAAATGGATTCAACTACTGATGTTTACCAAAGAAACATGGGACCCTTCATGTAAAATAAATTGACCTTTCATTATTGGCACCAACGTCTGGGGAACAAATTTGTAAATTTAAGAGAACTTGGCTTACAGATTAGATCAAATCTTGAACCTGGCTCCTTCTTTACCTGTTTCAAGGCTTTAATAATACACCGAATCTGAAAGCCTTTGAAGAACAAACTCTAGCTGATCTGACCTAATGCTGCACCCCCGTAACATTTTTTACAGTAATATCACAGAATAAAAGAAACAGAAGTAGAAGCTGAATGAAATTCCCATATTTGTCGATAATCACAAAAAATAGGCTGGCTCAGATACCAGTTGGCTTCTCTGATATTACCAACTGGACTTGCATTTCCAAGGTTGTTCTTTACACCGCAATTGGGTTTACCAAGCACAAAAGGCCACAATCACAGAGCAATCCATATGATAATATCTTTCTGAGCTCCCGATAAATGAAATGCTGCCAGGGGAATGTGGGGGGTAAGGGTGGAGGCCGGGGGCGGTGAAGTACTTAGAGCCACACTCCCAGATTACGATGTTTGATAGATGGTCCAAAAACACGTCGGTGATCCTTATTGATCCTCCCTTTTCAGTCGGCGTGAACATAATTATCGCTTTGGCTTCCGTCTGCTATGGGGCAATGAGAGTAATCTGGGAAACGCTTTAAAAACTCAAGTTTAAATACCATAGCTCACAACAACAAACTTTGCTGAACCTAAGAAAGAGATCAAATTGTTTGAACTATGGCAATATGGATGATACTGCTGAATGATGATTTGTCTGATAAGTTTAATGAGAATTGGTGGTCAAGAAGTACAAAGAAAACTAAACTATAGATCTCTTTCAAGAGAACATAAGTAAAAATGTGAAGTTCTCCGTAGTACTCAACCCTTCTGACAAGAACCTGATGCTCAAGTCTTCCTTGAGGCCTGTTGACCGCTGAGGGCACTTTCAACAGAATCTCTAAGTGTACCTTGTAAGCTCTATACTTTCATCTATATTAGATGCGGTAGATCCACAGGATGAAAGAACGGTGTTTGTTGTACACTACTTAAAGCAGTGGATATGATCAGTCTGTCCTACAGATGGAAACAGACAAAAACATTTACTGTCTGTGCTTCCCAAATCTGTGCACAGTACACATATCTGAACTTGCAGCGGCCACTGAGGACAGGAGGTTTGTAGTGAGGATAGGTTGCAGGAACCTTTTAATTGTACTTATTATACCGCAACCAAAAGTGGAGGGATCTGCCAGTTAGCTGGAGATAGAATAATTGTTTGGAATGGGGATTCTCAGTGGACTCCTCTGAGTGTGTTGGCAGGCGTTTGAAGTTTGCCCTGACATTGGAAAAACTCAAGGGCGGGGGACGGGGTGCTGGGGAGGAAACAGAGGCTCTCAAATGAGACAGGGAGAGAAAAGGATAGAAAGAAAGTGAAAAGGGAAAAAAAACACAGATGGAGACGAGTCAACTTCAAAACTCATAAGTGGAGTTTTATTTTGAAGTCAAAAGGAGAAATGAGCAGCCTTTGCACACCAAGCAGGCTCCGTGTGTGTGTGTGTGTGTATAAAGTAGTGGTGTCTGTGTATGTGTGTGAGTGAGAGAGCTCAGGACTGAGCTGGTTCTGAACTCACAGTTCTCATTAAATATGAGAGACAACTGTTGCCCTGAGAGACTTCAGCAAGGCTCAAACAGCCTGTGAACCTCAAGGACCCTGGGTAAGACCTTGAGCATCTCAGGAAAAATCAACATAAAAATCCACCGGCTCATCACCTTGAGAGTCACCCTACAAGAAACGGCAGTGAGGAGGCAAGGGATGGCTCTCCCAGGCTACACACAGGTGTGCCGCCCTTCATCCCAAACGAAGAAAGGACCGCTTCTGAATCCATTGTACTCTTAACTACCCTGAAAGCAGTATCAAATGCCACAATGCCCGCGAGCCTGCCCTCGAGCATGTGCTGCGTTGCGCGTGAGGATGATTGCCTTGTTGTGTCTGCTAACCGCTACAGCATGCTGAGCCTGAGCAGCGGGGATGCTGATTAAGGCTGGATTGCCCTTAAGCTTGAGGTGGGTGATGCCCAGCTCCCTTTGGTTCTCCTCAATTAAACCGGTTGTATTCCACAGCACTGGCTCTGGTTCAGTGTGGTCTGTCTGAAATGACACGCATCATGCATGTAGCAGGAGAGGCATGGTCAATTAGTATGCCTTGGGAATAAGACAGAGATCCTTGGCCAAATGAGGAGTGAGCCTTCTAGCTTGAAGACGGTAGCAGGAGTGAAAAAGGTTTGACAGAATACGACAGCCTTACTTTATTTATGAGACCCACAATGCTGAAACTCAGGGTTTCTTAATCTGGTTTGTGGAACAGTTTCACACTCAATTTTTCCCGGGGACGAGGCCGTTTGCACTGAGAGTTCAGAACATTTGGTCAAGCTGTATTTAAAGTTATGTTGAAAACCAGCCCAGGTCCACCTGGGTTTCACTTCATCTGAGCCTCATCCTAGAAAGCAATGCGCTCCTGGTGCCATATAACATGCTTCTTCTTATGTTACTTCCAATTTCTCAAGTGAGAAGGGTATTCACAGGTGCAAGTTCTCCACAGCAATAACTGCAATAACAGCAAGTTCTCCACAGCAATAACTGATATTCATCCTCGTTTAAATGGTACTGGGGTAAAGGAACATAAATAAAAACAGTAAAAGGGTTGTTCTTATTTTGCAAAAAATTGTAAGCACAATGAAAGAGAATGCAATGGAATTGTGCCAGTGATTTTTTTTAGAAGGCAATCTCTTGTATAAAGACAAACTTCTTGATTAATATGTTCTGTGGTGGCCCTTGCTAGGCCTGGTACCAGAACTAAACCTTGAGGGGGACATCTGAAAACCACAAAGGGCCCCTGAGGGGTGGGGGACGCAGCACATCCACATGCCGGAAAAAACAAAGAATGGAAAATCAGGGGTATCTAAAGGATAAAATAGAGGCTCTTACAAACCTTCCTAACCTTCAACGTAATCTTTTATGCCATTATACCTTTTATACCAGCAGATGCACATGCACTATGAACACATATAAAAGTAGGGGTTTAAAGGGGCATGATGAGTGATTGATTGGCATTATTCTACTAAATGATCTTAAGTGTGGTCCAAGCATGCATTAGGAAGGGAATCATCTTGGTTTGGGGTTCAATCTGGGTTTTTATTGTCTTTTGTAATACATTTTTAGGTTTATTCTGATTTATCACGTTTCCATCTAGAATTCTGGTCAATATGCTGTGTTTTGTAGACTGTGAAGATAGGTTTCCCAGTTAGGTATTGAGGATCTGTTATCCCCCCTTTTAGGAAAGGTGTTCTTTCTTACCAGAGGAGTGGATCACTGTAAATAAATTGCCGGTAGCATTTCAAAGGGGCCCAAAATATCTAAAAATCTTCTGCATATGCGCACTGCAATCGCACTGTTCTTTCAGAGAAGCACTTGACAGAGAGAACAGCCCAGAAACAGGGGGATAAATTACATCGAGCAACAACAACAAAAAAAGTTGCAGAAAGTTTCCTTCGTGTCCTCGTGACAGTTAGTAAGACAAGCAAAATGGCACGCGGTGAAAAAGGAGGACAACCCACCAGACGAGCGTGTAAGAAAGGCAACCGTCGTGAAGAAGAAAACATGAGACCTTTTCTCTCTCTTTTTTTTCATCCTCTTCTCCGTCTCACATTAAAACCGAGCACAACTGGAAACGATTAAACAAAATCTACCGTCGAGGGGGGAATACATGGCAAACTTTTTTTCTATCAATCACAGCTCTTGACAGAATTGTCACGAGCTCTTTTGAAGGCGGTGGGACTCAGCCGGGGGACCTTTCGCAAACGAGTAAATAAAACATGGCGTTTTCCCCCCTCTCGCCTCCTCGTCTCCTCTAGTTAATAGGGCAGCTCGCGCTGATCAAAAGCACGCCCGCTTTGATTAATCAATTAATGCCTCGCGCGGCCGTCGCTTGTGCCCGTCAATGCGCGCGCGCCAATGGATGGAGGTCAGCGCGTGACCGACCCTTCCTTGTACACGTGCCGTACGCAAGCGCACGTCCCTCCCACATCAGTTTTTGGACACTCCCCCCACATTGTGCACGTGCTGCATCACCACTCTTGAACTTTTATTTGTAATGAGATCAGTTTAAAGAGCTATTTTCTTATATTTACTTATGTTTCATTTTCCTCACCTGAGGGTTTAATGAATCAAAAACATAATTACATAATACACAACCCATTTCCAACCTCTCTTCAACCATAAAAGATCCCAACAGAAATAAATAGACTTTTATTGTTACTTTGAGTGACATACACTATATGGACAAAAGTATTGGGGCGCCTAACCATTACATCAACAGGGACTTCAATGACATTGCAATCAAATATGTAGACTTTAATATGGAGTTGGTCTCCATTTGCAACCAAAACAGCTTCCACTCTTCTTGGAAGGCTTGGAGTGTTTCTGTGCGGAATTTGTCTCCATTCATTCTGTAGAGCATTTAGGAGGTCATGCACTGATGTTGGATGAGAAGGCCTGGCTCACAGTCTCCATTCCAGTTCATCACAAAGGTGTTTATGGTCTTTATGTGCACTGGGGCACAGCATGCCGTTGTTCAAAATGTCTGAGGTATTAAGACTCCCCTTCACTGGAAGTAAGGGGCCACCTGAATTCTGTAATTAAGAGGTGTGTTCCAATATTTTTGTCCATATAGTGTATGTAAATTACCTATATTCTGATTGGCTTCCCAGTGTCTCATTCAGAAAAGTTGTTTGACACAAAAAGTTGTTTCCACAGTTGTTTCCACAGATGGACTGTATGAATTGGGGAGTGAGCAGCACATTTTGAAATGACTAGTGTTTACACACTACTGCAGCTGTTTAATTAGAAAAACAAGTTAGGACAATTTGGTCATCCATGTTATTGGCTCTCTAACATCGGTACATACTCATTTTGAAGGGGTTAATTGTTTGAATGTGAAACTGGTGGCTGTTAAACATTTAAGTGTTTCTCAGGTGTCAGTACTCCTCTCGACATGAATGACTCCAGCTAAGTGTACAGCTGAGAGAATTAAAGACTATACACACAAACAATTATATCCATAATCCTGCGGTGCTAGTGCCTAAATGACCAGTCAATTACATGGCCATCAATTTTTGAGAATGATTTTTTGGCACATTTGTACATTTCTCACATTATTCGGTGCTGCTCTGATGAGTAAAGAGAGTGAAACTTTGTGCCTGCTTTGTGTGTTTATAAAGTATGGTACATAATTTATTAAACATACTGGCTTCAAGTATGAGAAGCAGAGAAATAGATTTACCCTTGAGTGAAGGATAAGGGTCAGTTGGGATATTCTCGCACTCAGGCACAGTTTCTAAAAGCACAAAATGCCACAGAAACTTTCTGCAGAAAAATAACACTAACCATAGAAGATTATTAAACAACACTCACATGCTATGGAAAATGCTACAGAGCCATAGCAATGACCTTAAACATCCCAGTCTGGGCAGTTTGTTAAAAAATATACATGGTCATGGAACCATAATTAACTGTGCCCACACATGTGCATCATACACAATTCTGCCAGCAGTCATCCAAAAAAATGCAGGAAGAACAGTTACTTGAGTACTTGTTTGAAGTACACAAAGAAACCCAACCCAGTGGCATTGAAACCATCAGCAACTAGCACTTAAAGAGTTACTTTGTGTACATCAATGAAGCTTGAAAATAAGTAGATTATGTTGGAGGTGGAACTAGTACATTTTAAACCACAGTAAAAATTACTTCTGAAAATAGAGAAGATGTCAGAGGAGATGACCAGCCAGAAATGTGTGAGATAAATCATGTAAAATGTGAAAAAGGCGTGTGTCAGGCTATGGTGTAGACTACGGTATAGAGTATGTGACTGACCTGTTTCTACGTGCCTACTGGGAAGATTCTGTTCTTAAGAATAAACCGGCCTTCTCACATCACTGAAGGAAACAGTTCAATATAACCAATGAGATTAGAGGAGACTTCAATCTCATCATAAAGAGGAGAAGATGGACGACAGTGACCCCCAGCATGCAGTCAAAATAAGTCCAAACTAGTTTCTTAAAAAGATGAACGTGCTTTCATAGCTTTGTCAATCTCCTGATTTGAATCTAACTGAGAATTTATGGAAGATATTGAAATTGCGAGTCAAACATAGAGACTCTTGTAACCTTGAGGAACTGAAAAGGAATGGGTTGAAATTGAACCACAATACTTCAAAAAGGAAATGCTTTTTACAGTTGATGTCTTGAAGCTGGAGTAACTCATAATATATTGTGGTGTCTGAATATATTTATCCCAATCATTAAATTTTTTAAAAATGTATCTTCGTTTTGGTCATTTGGTCAGTTTTTAAGTACAAAGTCAAAACACGTGTAGAAATTTGAGGTGAATATATGAACTGGAAGTGTCTGAACACTTACTTGCCCTCACGACTGATGGATGGATGGATGTAAAGATTGGCTGGACAGATAGACAGACAAACATACAGACAGACAGACAAACGTACAGACAGACAGACAAACACACAGACAGACAGACAGGCAGGCAGGCAGGCGGACAGTATTGGTAACGCATAACAACTCAGTAACAAATTCCAGTGCTCTGTAGGCCTCCTTCACCTTTGTTTGGGTCAGTGTTCATGGGTACTCCATGGAACCCAAGGGAGAAATTCACCAGTAAATTGAAATGGTTTGCAGATGCTGGACTATCAGTTTCTGGTTTATGACATTCCAGCACTGATGGAAACTGGGAACTGACTTCAAGCAAATATAAACCAACAATGTGGTCTACTTCTATCCGTTAATGGTTTGCAGGCCTCAGGTCAAGGTTCAGACAGCACTACTGTCCATCTGGTCTCGCTGTTGCTGTGCTGTTAAAATTTGATTCTTTTAAGCATTTAAAGCTGGCCCTCCTATCAGTGAAGTAGCCACAGACCAAATCACTCCATCGGTGGGGACTCTTCACAGAAAGTGTTCTTAGTTCCTAGATGCAGCTTAATCTATGACTGGCAAGTAAACACTGAAGGTTACAAACACGTAAATTATAAACAACATAGAAAGGTAAGATGCCAATTAAGGCACCTCAAGATAAGTAAGCGCCGATATGAGTTGCTACCAGGGTAACCTGAAGCTGTCTTCCTGACAACTAAACCTGTGAATGGAGGTCAGCGGAGTCACCGCAACCGCGTGAGCCCAGGTGCTTTGTTTACCGACATGAAAAGGGGTCCATATGAAAGAGCCCATCTTTTTTGTCTCTCATCTTATTCCTTCGTGCCATATTGTGCCTTCCTTTTTCATGTGGCCTGCCTCTCTGTCTGCGTGCGCGTATGCAAATGAGCGTAATTCAGAATGACAGGGAAAGTAAACTTTCTTTCCGGAGTTGTGCATGTGGCGGTCTCCCAGTGGGGGGACGGCGGGCTGCGTGGAAAGCCCTGCTCTAATTCTGTCATTGTGCAAAGTTGACATCATAAGCGATTGTTCAGTTCAGTTTGCCTTTTAGAGAAGTGGAAAGACGCAGGGGCGGGGTCTCAAACCCACCCCCCCACATTAAAAAAACAAAAAGAAAAAAAAACAACAACGCTCTGCTCCTTTAAGAGATCTGTGGCACTGCTTATGCTAAACACCGTGACGCTCCTGTCGTGGTTGTCGTTCCGAGCGCTTCTTTCATCTCCTCCAAGCCACAGGAGGTCTTTACCTTTGCCACGTCGCTCAGTACAGCATCATCTCTCCGCCATGCTTTCAGTAGCCCCCCTTTTGAAAGAGCAGTGCGTGGCTGGGAGAGCTCCGATCCAGATCAAAGGCTTGCGCTCGCAATCGCTTCCTCTAGCGCTTTTTCCCGAGCAATGATCAAGTGGTGTGTTTTGCTAAAGGGCCGCACTGCCTCTGCCCCTAACCGCTCAACAAGCCTGCATATTTACTGACAGGTGTGTGTATGTGTGTGTGTGTGTGTGTGTGTGTGCTGCAAATTATAGTGCCAGGTTGACGGTGTGCGGGATTTCGTCATCCTCTGGTTTTTATCAGTAAGAGCGATGTTAATGGAATGTCAACAGAGGCCGTTTTGTGCTGTTAGCTGATGTTATTTCTGCATGTATGTCTGCAGTAGCAGAGTGGACACTAGTTGGATTTTGCTGTCACATTCTCAGCAGTTTGTTGCACTGGAAGGTCAGATGGAAAAAAAGTTATTTTCTTATTTTAATGTGCTCTAACTTCCTCTCAATTCCTCCCTCTTTTTTATTCTTGACAGATAAATCTGTAGGGATTTTGCCCCCCCCCCCTTCCTTTCTTCGTCTGATCCAAGAAGTTCTCTAATTTCATCAGCACTCCTGACTGACAAGCATCATTACGGATAAAATTATCTTGGTAATTATCCTGCCGAAAAGAGATTTATTTCCCTTTGTGCTGGGCTGCGCGCAGAGCTGCAGAGGAGATGTGCTGCGTTACCATAAGCGCCCTAATGAGCCGCGGCCTCCCGCAGCGCGCAAGCCTCTTGGGCCCCCAGTGTGCACTTCTGTTTTGACGCATGATAAGTGGAAGTGCACGCATGGGCTCCCACCATCCGCAGGTCAGTTTAGAGGACCCCAGCCATGTTAAATGATAACAATTTACACCCCCAGGACATGACCTGTAGGGGGTGTTCACTGCGGAATCATTGTGTAGCACTACTGCAGAGAGAGCAAGTCTGTTTGTTTATCTGTCTGTCTTTCTATCTGTTTATCTATCTGTCTATCTGCCATCTGTCTGTCTGTCTGTCTATCCATCCATGCATCCATCCATCCATTCATCTGTGCAGCAGTGTGTCAAATAGATGATAGTCCAGGGTCAACAAATAAAATGTTATCATATTATTGTTTATAAGATTTTGTTCAGACATTCCATCAAATGTAAATAGTGTGTGTGTGTGTGTGTGTAGGATGGAAGCATATGTATGTGCTGAGAATGGTCCAGCACCTAAATAAGACCTGCACACAAGTAGTTCTGACCATTGATGAATGAGGAGAAGGGTGCTAGCATATGGTGCAGAGAAACAGGTGGACTGAAGCATGTAACTGTAAAAGTGAGCAATGAGTGTAAATACAAGGTAGATGGACCTAATGGAGACACTCTTTGATGTGTGTGTGTGTGTGTGTGTGTGTGTATGTGTGTGTGAGAGAGAAAGAGTGTAATGTGGGACGCTGTTGGCTGTGGGAGTAACATGAATGATGTCAGAAGCATGAAAGTCTGTTAATCTGCCCCACAGGATATGATTTATTGTGGAAAGCAAAAGCAAAACATAAAGAGCTCTAGGTGCAGCCAGGCCCGCTGGTTTCCCCCAGCAGGGTGAAATAGGTAGGAGACCCTGGGGAGTGGGGAGCTTTGTGGTGTGCTCTGTCCAGAAGAGAGAGAGAGAAAATGAGAACAGGTGCGGTGGTGACAGAATCTCTGTGGGATGCCTACCTTGATATCCCCTGGTCTTTAGTCTTTAGTTTCGCTAAGAAGGTGAAAGAGACATAGGGAGAGACAGAAAGAGAGTGAAAGAGACACACCAGCCCGGGCTGGTGTGGAGTAAAGAGTCACAGACAGTGCATACATTTTCCGTCGTGATCAGCTGGGCAGGTGCATTCAGGTGAGGCAATTAAGCTGCTCCAGCCGTGTCCAGTTTCCTGGTGGTGCTGAACCAGGACCTTGGACAGCTTCCCCGTGGCTTGACGGCTTGAGACCTTGACCTCCGTGCTGGAACGGGCACCTAGCCTGCACCCCAATATGGATACAGTCATGTAAACCGACCAACCATAACATTAAAACAACCCTCCTAAAATTGTCTAGATCCTATTCATTCTGCCAAAACAGCTCTGTCCCATCAAAACATGGACTCAGCAAAACCACTGAAGGTGTGCTGTGGTTTCTAACACAAAGGCGTTAGCAGTAGATCCCTTAACCAGCCAGTCAGGAACTTCTGAAGATGTTCATTAGCCAGAGCAGATGTTTCAGATTGTGGCAAGAACTAGACTTCTCAGGAAGGTAAATCTCCAGGACCAGGGCTGGTGACCACTGACATAGACTATAGTCAAACAAAAATCAAAACTGTGTAGACTGTATAGGATTGCCACTTGTTTCAAAGCAGTTTAAATCTGTGATTTACTTCAGGAATAAAAGAACTGACAATGGAATGCAGCTCCACTCTTGCTATCTTAATTCATTTAAGTTGCAAGTTGATAAGTTGGATAGCAAAAGACAAATGCTTGTGTGTGTGTGTGTGTGTGTTTTCACTGGTCCCTAGTTACTGTGTACATAGTTATGTATGCTTACCTTTTTAATAAAAAGGCTGCTGTTTCCTTACATACGTTCTCTCCAAACAAAAGCTGTCACAATGCCGCAGAAGAACCACTTCGGGTTCCCCAAAAAACCTTTCACAGGATAAAGAATTTAAAGAATGTATATGCTTTAGGAAGAACTCTTCAATGTATTTATTTGTCAACATGGTTCTTTAGAGAACCAAAAGATTGCTGTTATTTTTTTGAATGTAAATAGAATAGGGAGAAAAACTGTAAACATTATGAGCCTTTAAAACACACACACACACACACACACACACACACACACACACACGCGCATGCACGCACACACAATAAAGATAGATTGATGACTTTTAACTACTTCATCCATTCAGAACCTCTGAAGCAATAGTCATAGGTGCTCTGAAATGAAATGCTTCTTAACAAAGAACATCATATAAAATGCCCACATTTTGTTCAGTCACGAATAATATGGCACTTTAGTCCCTATCCAGGGTACTTTCCTCCAGACATACTTCACGCATGTATTTCTTCCTTTTTACAAATGTCTTTCTCTTTTTGCTTATTAACTGTATTAAAGAAATTGCCTTGACATGGGCGTGACCTCCTTTCTCAAACGGCACTTTATATTCACACCAATTTCAGTCATGCTGCCACTCAAGAGTAACACAAGGACAGTCGATTACATTCACATAAAAGCGGAAACATGCAGCAAGACGCTATTCTGATCTTTCATTAAGTCCTGTTGTTTGTCCTGTCTTATCTCTCAACCTGTCCTCCATGCATAACCCTGCATGAATGCGGACAGTGGAGATACCAACAGTTAACTGTCAGTGCTGAGAAAAGCTCTTGATGAAGTCCTTCTTGTGTCTTACACTGGACTAGATGCGTTTCACATTTGACCTTTCCAAGAGAGATATTTCAGTATCTCTTCATGGACTACTGTATGTTATTACATTCCAGTTTCAGGGCCCCCCTCCAGTGTTATTTTTTCACCATTTTTACCATAATCTCACTTTTTCTGTCCTGAAACCGAACCCTGTCCTAAAACGCTTGATAGCTGGATTCATTTAGCAAATGCTCACACCCAGAGCAACTGACGGAACTGTGGAAGCCAAAGCTGACACAAAACAACTAGACAAACTACAAGGATCCATGACCTAGAATAAGGTAAGCTGATCTAGTAGACCTACAGGTTGAACAATATGTGTAGCTTTTTTAAAACTTGCCCATCAAAATGACCTTTTGCCATTAGTAGACTTCCCCTTGACTTCATTGACTTTATTCAGGGAAGCAGAGAACAAACTGGGAATTGTGGCGTCTCACTCCTTGAAACTAATGGAAAACATGCTCCCGGGTGCCAGAGAATAATAAACCTCCCTTAATTAAGGACAAAAAAACAGTTGCTCAGTAATGGCTCCATTCATTAATGGTCATTGTCAGTGGGTGATGCTTAAGAGTGGATAACTCTGAGGTTTGCTCTGCAGGAGCTGTAGAACTCCCAGACTAGTCAATACCTGGTTTTCTCTGTGTAATAAGGCGAGGGAGATCTGGCCTGCCACTTTAAGGACATTTTCAAAATGTATTCTGCATTACTCATCACACTGACAATGTTTTTATAATGTAAAATACTCCACAATCTCAGGAGTTGGGCAATTTTCCCATTAAACTACATGCCACTTACATTGGCAGTATTTCTAACGACATCCTTAGTCCCAAGGGTCTTCTCTACCCTGACATGCTTTCACTACAGACAGGATTATTGAGCTGGCCAGCAGGGACTCTGACTTCCAGGGACCTCAGCGCCCAAGGAGGCTCAAATACTGGTGAAAGTTCTTAAATGTGGACAAATTGTTATTTGTTCCCAGGCCACTCAGGTTTTAATTTACAATTTACACTTAAACAATGAAAAGTAATTACATTTAATGTTTGTCTTTTGATAGACAAATCTAACAGAAAAAGTCCAAATTGTTACAATGTAGACATAATATCATATACAGTACTGTACAAAAGTCTTAGGCACCTGGGAAAATCATACTTAAAACCTGTTTACTACTGGACAGTAGTGTTAAGTTAGTGTTAAAACTTTAATATTACAATAAATACAATTTACGTTATTACAGTAAAGAGTGGTTTTATGTGTGGCAAAGTGTTCTCCTAACCATTTCCAGACTTCTTTCCTCATGGAAGTCCAATATTACTTTTAGCTACAATCAAATACCTGGTTTGGCTCGTTTTACTTCATTAGATTAAATTAGGTGATGCTGCTTATGGAATTTTATAAATCTACACAATGACTGGAGGCAATGAGCAGAAATCTGAAACCAAACCTGTGTTCT
>JBBPCX010000135.1:22953239-22963361 GCA_037974365.1 Hydrocynus forskahlii | reverse complement strand
TACTTTTTTACTGCTTTCTTGTTCGTTTGAGTTTATTCTGATGTTCACTTGTGTTTTTGCTGGCAGAAAGAAACCTGCTGATAAACAGATTCAAACAATTTTCATAGGTGCCAATGTCTTTTGCACAATACTGTACATTATTAAGCCTAATTTTCTTTGGTATTCAAATTTCCAGCCTTGCTTGTAAATGACATCTTAGGTCTCTTTATTCCTTTATTAATCTTTCTGTGTATCTGTGAATGAAGTTATCCTCAACAGGCATAAAAACTTCGGAGGAAATCGATGAATGTTTGTCAGATAAGTCTCAAAGTTTACAGATCACATAGTTGTGGCCATAAGAGAAAGTGACAATCAACACATAGTGAAGTTGCACTTTAACCAGTTTTCCTTGCCCCAGGCCAGTGCCCTTTAGACAACCACCAACCCTCCCCCCCCCCCCCCCCCTTCATATACAACAACTGCTTTTAAACCTGCATTTAACTACATTAATAACATTTAAACTATTTTTTACTCTTTTATCTACTTTTATCAACCTGTACCTTCTATTTATATACTATAGCTTAGACATTGAATATGCTTTCAGGAGACTAACACCTCTGTTTTGCAAAGCACGAATGGCGTATCAGGGTTTTGTAAAGTTTGAGTATGGCCTGACACTCTGTACTCATATGGGTCATTATGAGTGTGAAGCTTCATTCGCCGGTATACTGCAGTAACTTCACACTCATCAGCCCTGTCAGTGGAGGTCACCTCTGAACAGTGACCATATGGCACAAAATATACAGCAGACACCTGCGCTCGGCTTATGCTAACTCACACGCTCAGCATTCTGCAAGCATTGATTGGTCGGACACGGGGCATGTGACAGTGCAGGAAGAAATGTGGGCGCCGCCATGGGTCGATAAAAAAATGTATGTGCTGGGAGCCGAGGAGGCTTTCAGTAATGAAATCAATAGTTGCGCTTGGCTCTGGGCATTAAGATCATCGGGCGGGCTGTTATTTAGTCATCGTTGTCCTAATAGCCCTAGCACAAGTTGGCTACCAGTTCAAAATCAATAGAGTGACACCACAGCCAGCATCCCAATTACTGGTGAGTCTGGTGAGAGATCAATTGTACTGTTTGCCATTAACAGGTCCTGGAGGGAAATCATGCTGCATTATTTGTGTTGGGGGGTCTCTCTCTCTCTCCTTACGCCAATCATCCCTATACCTGATAGTGAGCAACATAGAGGCATGAAGCACTCCATCAGTATTCATTATTAATACTAATAGAAGCTAAAGAGCTAAACATTTTGAGGCGAGCAAATTTAATATGGTCAAAAATGACAGACTTTCACAAGCAGTTTATTTAAACAAGACTTTACTGCAAGTTATCAACTGTGAACGGTCAGTTGTGATTGGTTATTTCTTAATTATTGTACTTACTAAACTCAAATGAACAGCAGAAACTCACAAAGTCTTAAAGGGCCTGTATTATGGAAAAGTGTTTTTTAATAATAAGAGTTTGATATAGTATGCAGACATTGTTTCAAAGAGTTTCAAAATGTTTTGTCCATTCTCTGGTTCACACAGTCTTATCTAGGCTGGCATACCAGCCTGTTCTGAAATCAGTGCTTTTGTCATGGCACAAAAACCAGCAGATATGTATGTTTAAACACACCAATTAAGCAATTAAACACAACATTTAACCACTGATAGATGAAGTGAATAACATTCAGTGTTGTGCCAGTTCACACTGAAAAAGAACTAGGACAGTTCATTCAAATAAAAATGAACTAGTTCACATTCATAGCTCATTTTAAAAAAATTTTCACAGCTCAAAATTAGCTGTTCACAGCTCAAAAATGAACTAGTTCACGTGTGTTTTTTGTTTGTTTCTTCAGTCCTTCTATCTGAACCTCCTGCAATCTTCTCCTTCAATCTGTCATACGACTGAATAATCACAGGCATAAGTTACAATAAAAAACAAATTTTGAGGTTGAGAATTGACCTTACCACTTAAGCAACGCATCATGTTATGGTGGAAGTGGAAAAAATGAGGTGCAGGTATACTGTATATGGAAATTTTATTCAGAAAATATTAACACATATCTTTTAAAGTGCTCAGAAAAGAACATAACTAAAAATAAACAACCGTTGTCTTTTTTTAAAACCATATCAAACTAGTGAAAATGTACAGCTCTAAAACTCAAACATACAGTATTTAGCCGTACTAAACATAAATACCTTCCATTTATAAGCTTATTTCCCGCGTGTATTTCTGCCGACGTGTGCTCTTGTGCTAGCCTGCTACCAAGAGCCGATTCTTTGTAATGAATCAGAAGAACCAAAGCTTTGTGGTGAATCAGAAGAACCGATTCTTTGTAGTGAATCAGAAGAGCCGACTCCCAGTGAATGAGAGCCACTACCCACTTGTTTATCAACACACAAAGCATTCATATTTGCCAAGTTAGGCTAAATATGAGGCTACAGTTGATAATAAACTAAGAGCCGTTTGGAGCCGAAAGAACCGGCTCTTCTTTGGGAGCCGTGCCACAAGAGCCGGTTCTCTGAAAAGAGCCGAACTTCCCATCACGTGAACTGCGTTCAGTCTCGCGAGAGTGAACGTCACTCACAGTTACGTTCATAATTTGTAAACAGGCTTGTTCAGTTCAGCGTTCACGAAAAATAGGAACGTGTTACTTGCACAACACCGATAACATTGATTATCTCATTACAATGGCACCTGTCAAGGGATGGGATATTTGAGAAGGGCCAAATTGTGAAGGCTCCAAGCAGGTCTTGTGTGGGATTCTCTGTATGCAGTGGTCAGTACCTACCAAAAGTGAACGGCGGCAGGGAGAAGCGAAGGCTAGCTCATCTGATTCGATCTCACAGAAGAGCTACTGTAGCACATACTATTGAAAAAGTTCATGCTGGTTATGATGGAAAAGTGTCAGAATGCACAGTGCATTGCAGTTTGCTGAATGTGGGGCTGATTAGCTGCAGGCCAGTCAGATTGGGCCTGGGAATCTGTGGGGCCTGTGCTCATGTGGGCATCAACATGACACATTCCACTTACCTACGTATATAGTAGACCAGGATAACACCTCCTGCCACACTGCAAAAATTGTTAAGACATTGTTTGAGGAACATGATAGAGAGTTCAATGTGTTGCCTTGGCCCCCAAATTCCGCAGATCTCAATCTGATCAAGCATCTGGCATGTACTGGACAAACTAGTCTGATCCATAGAGGCCCAACCTCGCAATTTACAGGAATGAAAAGGTCTACTGTTAACATTGAGTTGCTTTGGTGGCATGAGGGGGGCCTACACAATAGTAGGCATGTGGTTTTAGCATAATGACTGATCGGTATATTTCAGTACTTATAGCATAGTAACAAAAACAGCCTGTTTAACGTAAACGGAAAAGTTGGAAAATGTGTGTGTAAAATTCGGACTGTTTACAATGAATTAAACCAAACATGTATTGTAAGTGGACCTCTGGAGGAAAAAAAAGAATATAGGCCTTAAAAAAAATTAGAAATGCTTTTTACATGGGAGGTGGTGCTTAGCAGTTTGGTTAATTAACTATTATTATTATTTTATGGTACTTTGTGTTTTAGCAGTTCAACCTGTATTGCCGTAACACTTCAGTATGGATCACTATGAATCAATATTACCAATATATCATGTAGGCCTTGCTCTAAAACAGTCATAATACATGCTGTTCTTTAAATAGGGCAGTGATAAAATCAAATCACAACGAAGAAAACTATCATTTGCATTCCACCCACTGCTGCAGTTACACGCCATGTAAATTCTGCTCAGTAGTTATGCAAACTTCGTGGAAGTAGCATACAAATAAACCCTTTTCTCTCGGAACACACAGAGGATTCGCTCAAACTTAAGGCAAAACCCTCATGATCTAGTACGCTCATAAAAATATCACTGAGGCCCAAAAGAACCACCATTAGCTTTCATCTCTCCGGCAGCACCACTGATCAAAATGAGCACCGCTTCTGTGTGTCTCCTGGTATTAACGACGTGATGGTGAGCACATCGACACGTCACATCAGTTCCCTCACTCTCGCTCGTGCCCCTCAGGCTAAAGAGAGACACCTCCAAACCTCCTGTCCCAAACTTGACTGACATCTCTCAAGCGTGCTTCTGACAACTTAGCCTCCCCACTGCCACCCACCCCCCCAACAACCCCCCACCCCATCGCTTCCCACCCTTCTCTAACATGTTAAATACCTAAAACAGATAGGAAAAGAAGAGCTGCATTAGAGGCTGGGTATCTAATCACACCAGTACTCTTTATCATATATTTCTGGCGGCTGCAGCGTCTTTCTCTCTTGCTTTCTCTCTCTGGCAGCTCATGCATATGGAAAAAAAGAAAATATGTTCTAGCTGAGATAAGAACAGCGGCTACACCTGGAACGCATTCCAAAAAGCAGCACAATGGCAACATGACACGCAACGTTAGAAATGACAGTTGTGTGATTGTGCGGAGGGACGAGGCAGCTTGTTTGTCGCTCAGCTGGAGCCGAGACTAACTCCTCACTCTGCGATGCCCAGTGGAACAGGATGACACAAAGCAAAGAAGACTGGATCGCTTGAACGTGTTTATGTGACGTGTCGGTTTGTGTAAATGCACAGCGGCCTAATGTGCACCAGTAGTTACCACAGATTCTGTTGAATTTTTGCTTTTGAGGGGCCTAATTTAGGTACTATTAGGATGTGTTTTCATCATTTTCATATAATGTACCTGTTTTTGCTGTGTTGCTGTACTTACTTATTTGCATTACTGTGTCATATTTCATTATTTTGTGTTATTTTTGTCTAACCCCACAGGGCCAGAAGAAATGAGGAATCTTGTAGTAAACATAGGTGGGAGAACCTTGTGCAAGTAGGAACTTGCTATGTTGATGGTACACTCATCAACACTGTCCAATAGATAACATCCCCCTCACCCCACCCTGACCTCCCCAACCCCCCGCTCCCCCAAGAAAACTAAACATGAAGATGTGTCATGTATGTGAGATTGTATTATACATTATTATACATTATATGTGGCGTTAAGAAACATAACATATTGTGAATGTAACACAAAAAAACAGTTACATGAGTTTATCTGCATTACTTTCTTTTTTCTGTGTTTGTGATGGTTCAGTTTAAACACAAACCACATTGTCTACACTCTAATTCTGGCTATTCATACAGATGACAAAACAATGCAGGAAACATAGGAAACACATTCACATGAAACTGTATTGAACCCACATGACACCACTGACACACTGACTCAGTGAATGCATGTGACCTTTGTGACCGTTCTGCATACCATACTGAGTTCTTTGTCTGTTCTCATTTTTCTGTTGATTACTAGCCTGTTAATTTAGCTCAAAATAACCTAAGACATAATTTATGATCTGGAATGACAAAATGTATTATCATTTTTCAAACAAACGAGTGTACCTCTTTAGTTTCCTCATCTATTAATCATTAATGATGCCCCTTGATGTAGTCAGTATTGTTAATTTATCATGAGCAAACCATTTTATTTTAGCTAAATAAAAGAAATTGTACAACAAGGCGGTGGGTGGGAGGGCATGTTGAGTCTGCTCTGTGGATTTAACTCATCATAAAAAGGAATCAAAGTTCAGAAAGTGCAGCATTTGTTGAACCAATATTGGGCAATAAGCAAGCTGCTTTCAAGTAGGTTGTGCCATAACTCCGACTTCAGCCTGCGCTAGCCACTGAACTCAGTTCAGTCAAAGTCAGTGAGACACACAGTGGGTTGATACATTCCAAAGGTAAGTCATATCATTTTTTATATGAAAACAAGTAGTTTCAGTTTTAAAAAAATCATTCAGTTCAGCATAAGGTAGTATAAAGTATCTAAAAAGCATTTTCTGACAAAGAGTTTGGAACTTATACAGGTCAGAACATGTTTCACTGTAACTTGCTCTGCAACTTTTCAGTGCTTGCTCACAGGGCTGAAGTAATATTGTTTCAGAGATAAGAGCAACTGTAGGAATCATATAATACAATTCAAATAACAGCCGTTTACAGAACACAGTTAAGTAATTCAAGTGTAGATAACAGCAAAGTGTCATATTATTTAGGACTAAATAGGCTCAGCCAAACAAACTAATAAAGACATTTTGTTTATCCACCAGCATGCCTGATAAACGGTATAACACCACAAAGACTTTATGAAGGGTCAGCGTTGTGTGACACGCACTCGTCTACACAAGCAGAGTGCTCCACATTATGTATGCACTAATACACTCTCTGGGATTTCTTTGACGATCAGATTGTTTCAAACAAAGTCCACAACCAACCAATAAGCTATTTCACTCCTGAATAAGACTGAAACTTCAAGATGTTTCTATAGGATCGTCTGCAGTTTGGCCAAACAATTTCAGATGACCGAGAAATCCTGCGTTTAACAGAGTTTCTTGAGAAATGTTATTGCAAAAAGTGTTTGCTTTGCATGGTTCTGAAATAATTTCCTCTTTGACAGAATTTTTACAAGTTTGGCAATGGCCCACGTAATTGACACAGAGGTCTTCCTGGCCTTCTCCACTTATGCCACTCTTGTCGTTCTCAAGATGATGTTAATGGCCCCTTTGACTGGATACTTCAGAGTCACTAGAAAGGTACTGTTTATATCATACATTGTGAACAGAGTGTGCCCTGCTTTTTAATGGCAATATAATATAATAGCTATTATTGTAGGTATTTTTTTTGCTGTTAGTCCATCTAAAATCCTGTACACCTTAAATATATTATTTTAAGTAGTTCTGCAAAGTTTGAAAGACCTTAAAACCATGTTACTTTCTTTAAATGAAAGCATTAAGCAGTGACTAACACGTCTTTTAATGACACACATACTATGTGCATTGCTACTGTTCTTCAGCTTTGCAGTGTACTATGTGTGGTATGTGGGTCCCCAACATTTTTGAACAGGCCAGATATCTTTACGTTGACCTACCAGTTCATTCTCCTCTTCTTGAGTAGGCCTTCGCAAACTTGGAGGATGTTGGCCATGCGAAGAATACAGAGGACAAGAAAAAGATGTTGCGGACCAATGAAGATGTGGAACGTATCAGAAGGTGCAGCACCTTTTAGCCCTTAAACTCTAAGTTTATTATTCAGTAAATAGTGGGGCTGGGCATGTTAACACGTTATTATCGTGTTAACGCATTATTTACTTAACCCAGACAATTATAGCGCGCGTTAACGCAGGTTTTTAAAATCCTTTTATTTTGAAAGTTTGTTGCTTTTTTGTGCTTGTGAGTGGTCGGAGCACGCAGCCCCACACAAAGACATGCCTGGCTCTACGTTTCGGCTGGTTTTCGCGGGGATCAGGCGGACAAAAGTAATGGGACGCCTGACCAGTACACTAACAGAGGCTTCAATGACACTGCTTTCAGATCTATAGACTTTCATATGGAGTTGGTCCCCCTTTACAATTGCTAAAATGGTTCCGCCCCCCCATGCTCTGGACTGTGAGGGAAGGTGTTTTACTGCAACAAACTAGATAAAACGTGAATGCCCTGGCAGGAGCAAATAACTTTGGTTTTATATTTGATTACATTAATGTTTAATGTTTAAATATTTGAACTGTAACTGTGTAACTGTGTTAACGGGGACACTGCTATTAAAAAGCTTCTAATTTGTTTAAAGTGTTTGCAAACCAAAAGTTACTTTAAATTTAAAAGTGTGCAATACACACATTTTGAATTAATTATTTAATTTCACGTATAACAATGCGTGGTTTTCTGCGATTAATTGCGATTAAAAAATGCAATTGTTGCCCAGCATTAGTAAATAGTCTTAAAGGAAACGTTTGGTAAAATAAAATCCCACCCATTCAAACAAGACGTATTTTTATAAAAGTACATCAACAAAACTACACCCAACCTGCTCCAACCACATCCAGATTTTCATCAAGGTCACACTGTCTCGTGAATATGGTTTAGTCCTCTAATTTACAATAGCTTAATGAATACAAGGCCCAGTCTTGTCTGAAAGGACTGCCTGTAGTTGTCTGGTCTCACACATGGACAGGTCTGCTTCACCTTAATGAAGACCTAAATGCAGTTCAGACAGAATGGGTGTTGGATTTTCACCAAAACAATTTGGGCTATTTGGGTGACAACTGAGTTGTTTTTTAGCAATGCTAAACTTGTAGCTTAATTTATAAAGTAAAGAAGGAATATTTTCACTCTAAAAATGACTTTGTTGACCGAATGTATAAATTTGACTATTTTGCTGAACTGCTCCTTTAAGATTTATAATTTAGCTTTTGTATTTTGCAGCTGCCCTGTAACAATACACAAGGTTCATCATTCATACGATGGTGAAGTCTTAACTCTTTTGATACAGTAAAATGATGGTGTCCCTGAATGTTTCCATTTCCAGTTTACTGGAGCATGATAAAAATGTTATATTTGAGCCTGTGGAACAGTACTGTTGTCAGATCCATCCACACTGTTGTCTAATCAAAAACTATTCCTTATAGTACCCCAACCTAACACACAGTCTGTAAGTTAATATGTTATCCCCAAATGAATTTCCTAGGCACAGTACAGTGTTAAAAATGTAGATCTGATGTAATAAACTGCGTAAGCAAGAAGCAAATATGCAAATAAACTAATTATGAGTGATGAACTGATGTGTGAGCTCAAAAATCAGCTGAATATGATCTTTGTGTCTTCTCATCAGATGCCACCAGAATGACCTGGAGAACATCGTTCCATTTGTGGTGATCGGCCTCCTCTATGCCCTGACAGGGCCTGAGCTCTCCACTGCCCTGCTGCACTTCAGAATCTTCGTGGGTTCTCGCATCGTCCACACGGTGGCCTACGTGATGGCGCTACCCCAACCGAGCAGGGGCCTGTCCTGGATTGTGGGCATGATCACCACTTTCTCTATGGCCTACCATGTCCTCACCACCACTCTACAGCTTTAGAGACACACACACACACACACACACACACACACACACACAAAGAAAAATCAGCACAGCAACTATATCTGTTATCTTGTTACACTAGCACTGTACCATGCTATTAACAGACCTGAACTCTATTCATTTTTTAATACTACATAAAGATCTTTCTTGTGAAACGAATATGTGTGGTAATTCCTGTTTTTTATACTGTTTCTTATAAAGTTATACTTCTTCCTATCTCTGGGTGCAGGAGAATTTATTGACAGTTATGCCTGAGGCTCTCACTATGACTCAGCAAAAAAAAGTGTATAAATGAATGACTAGGGCTATCTAACAGCATTATGTAATATCTAATGTTGGGAAAGACTGAATAAAGCCCATACTTTCAAATGTAGGTTATGTGCTGCTTACCAATAGTGCTGAATAAAGTAAAACATTTTTACTTTACAGTTAAGTTTGGGGGTGTGTGTTGCCTTCCCTTTTGTCTGTCCGTCCCAGACCACGATAGATCGTTGGAGTGTGTGGCATAGTTTGTTGGGCATGACTCGGCCCCCCTTTCGTTCTGAATGTTGCATAACACACAGGAATCTGGCCCCTCCTACAGCTGCTGTACACCATTCACTAAACTCAAAAGCTGATCGAGCTGACCTCCATCTAAAGGTAGGGAACTAGGTTTCTTGTTTTTGCCTTTTTTGTGCAAGCTCAGGCGGTATTAACCTTAGCCAGCTTTGGCTCTGTCTGAGAGGGAGGGAAGTTGCTCTACGCATTCTTCAGATGCCACTAAGAAAGTGCCCTGGGCACCTAATTGCTGTGGCTTTTTTCCTCCTGCGTTAAAACTTACAATGGCTCAGTTTTCACCACAACAAAAAGTCAAAAAAGCTGCTTGTTCATACTCACCTTTTTCCTGCAGTGCAAATGTGGCTTTTTCACCGTGCCCTTCCTCTCCAGAGCCACTTGGTTCTAAATGACCAGTGTGCACTTAGTTCTGAATGACCAGTGTGTGCTTGGTTCTAAATTACCAGTGTGTGCTTAGTTCTAAATGACCAGTTTGTGCTTGGTTCTGAATGACCAGTGTGTGTTTGGTTCTGAATGACCAGTGTGTGCTTGGTTCTAAATGACCAGTGTGTGCTTGGTTCTGAATGACCAGTGTGTGCTTGGTTCTAAATGACCAGTGT
>JBBPCX010000135.1:22941192-22953139 GCA_037974365.1 Hydrocynus forskahlii | reverse complement strand
GTGTGCTTGGTTCTAAATGACCAGTGTGTGCTTGGTTCTGAATGACCAGTGTGTGCTTGGTTCTAAATGACCAGTGTGTGCTTGGTTCTGAATGACCAGTGTATGCTTGGTTCTAAATGACCAGTTTGTGCTTGGTTCTGAATGACCAGTGTGTGCTTGGTTCTAAATGACCAGTGTGTGCTTGGTTCTGAATGACCAGTGTGTGCTTGGTTCTAAATGACCAGTGTATGCTTGGTTCTAAATTACCAGTGTGTGCTTAGTTCTGAATGACCAGTGTGTGCTTGGTTCTAAATGACCAGTGTATGCTTGGTTCTAAATTACCAGTGTGTGCTTGGTTCTGAATGACCAGTGTGTGCTTGGTTCTGAATGACCAGTGTGTAGACTGGAGTCTGTGTTGTTGCAGTTGAAGGAAATATGGCAGAAGTCGTGCACATGATTGACAGCGAGGTTTTCCTGGCCTTCTCTACCTATGCAACCATCGCCATCCTCAAGATGATGCTCGTGGCGCTCATGACGTCATACTATCGACTGACAAGGAAGGTGGGTGTCGACACAACATCAGTGCTTCAATATTAAAACACTAATTTCAGAGTTATTTTTATTTCTCCATCAGAGCAGTTTGAAACTGTTAAGACTCCATCAACACTATGAAACAGTCCTTGACAACAGTGCCCTGATGCTAAATCATCTGTATCAGAAAGGTAGATCCAGAACTGTTCACACCAGTGTTGATAGGAACCACACACCTCAAGAGTTTAAAGCCTCTAAAAGCCACCCAGTAACTTTTATTACAAAAAAATAGTTATCCATAACCTGGTGCCAATCAGTCCCTCCAAACTTTTACTGTTGGCACCATGCTTTCCTTTAGGCAGCATTATCTTGGCATAAGCCAAACCCAGTTTCATCCCTCTGCCAGATAATAAATGCGATTCACCACTCCAGAGAATGTATCTACACTGCTCCAAAGTCCAGTGGCATCATGCTTTAAACCAACACTTGGCACTGGAGCTGCTCAGCTGTGGAATAAAGGTCCTCACGCGCAGTTCTTGTGCTGATGTACCTAGGATCGTGCCATGTTTAAACTCACTGAGCTCTTCAGTATGACTCATTCTAGCGCCAGTGTTTGTCTATAAAGACTGCATGGCTATATGCGTAATTTATACACCTGTTACCAATGGGTGTGGTTTAAACACCTGAACTCAATAATTAGGGGAATGCATCCACATTCTTTTGGCCATATAGTGTCTCTGTAATTCTGTCATTTATCATGAGTAAATTTGAAAGTGTTTTTAGGTCAGTCCTTTTCTAAGTACAGGAAAACACTAGAGTTACTATCTTTGGGACAATATAGATGCCGCACATAAAAATTGGGTTGGAAAATGCTTAAGTATTCCTTTTAGTACATTCAGTTCAAATCATTCAGTCGCTCCTCTGTGCTGGTTATTGCTGCAGGTGTTTTCCAACATGGAAGACACAGCTTTTGGAGGGTCTGGTGAGGACAGGAAGAAGATGGTTAGGGTGGATCCAGATGTTGAACGGGTGCGAAGGTATGGTACATTCTTAAGTGCACAAAAAGGTATCAAATATGTACGCTGCTAGTTATATTAGCAACAGATGTACAAGTTTGATAATAAACAGTGTAGATAGAAATACTGTAAGCTAGACTTCAGAAGGTGTTGTATTTAAGGTTTTGGTTGGTATTTAAGGTATTAAGTGATAAATTATGTGCTCCAATAATCTATTGTCAGTAACTCTTCGATACGTTACCTGCCTGAGATTTGATTCTAACATAAAATATGAGGCATTCTGTCATAAACTGGGTTACCACTTCATTCTCAGTGTTATACAGCGATTACCGCCATTTCAGATCCATCTGTAGCTCGGTTCATCTCTGTTGATTGGTTGAAGCCAGGGAGAGCTTAATGCAGTTTTGTTATATGTGCACCTTTAACAAAGTTTTTTTATTGAAATCAGTAGGGAACCATGGGTAAAGAAAAAAATATGTCACTTAAACATTCTTTTGAAAGGTAATTTAGGCGTGTTTAAACAGTCACCTAGAACTAAGAATTCAAGTAGCCACACTAACCACTAATATTGTGCTATTTTATGACTGATCAACAGCTTCACTGAACAACTATCTGTGTCCTCCATTGACGTTTGTTCTGCACCCACAGATGCCACCAGAATGACCTGGAGAACATCGTTCCATTTGTGGTGATCGGCCTCCTCTATGCCCTGACAGGGCCTGAGCTCTCCACTGCCCTGCTGCACTTCAGAATCTTCGTGGGTTCTCGCATCGTCCACACGGTGGCCTACGTGATGGCGCTACCCCAACCGAGCAGGGGCCTGTCCTGGATTGTGGGCATGATCACCACTTTCTCTATGGCCTACCATGTCCTCACCACTGCACGCTTTCTGTAAACCCACAAAACCGTTTGACAGGAAGTTGCTGAAATGAATGTGAAATAATCAGCCAAACTGTTGCCCTTTTTATATTTGACCTGTATTTTGCAATAAGGGAATCTGTACAACCTACTTACCTTCTGCAATCACCAGCTTCCATTTCAGTATGTTCTTCAACATTTATGTGAAAAACACTATTTTTACTATCTCAGTTGTAGTTGTAGTTCATTTTTTTCCTCGAAGAAAACTGTAAAGAAATCATTATTGATAGTAATGCCGAAGTCAGTGAGCTACAGCTACAGCTGGTGAATACCATTTCGTGTTAAGGAAATCTGTAAAACGTCTTGTCGTTTTTGGGATGTCTTGTCAATATGAATGTAACTGATAAACAAGAAAAAAACAAATAACAGTTCCTGCACTGTTGCTGACGTGAAAAAATCTCACTTATCACATTCAAGTGTTGTGTTTTTGTCCACTAGAGGGGGGTGTCTGAAAACCCAAGTCATTTTCACTGATCACCACATACAGCACATCGACACGTGCCAGTCTAAAGACCTGGTCTGGTCAGCTCAAGCTTATGCCCTTCTCTAAAGCTCAAAGACCAAAATACTGATAAAAGGATGTGATACACCTGTAACTGCATTCTCTGAATATATCAGTGACTAGACTATGCACCCAGTGAAATACAGGGCTCTGGCATAGTGAAGTGTAAGTGTCCCAGAACAAAGTTAAGATGACACGTTTACCTACCATATTGTAATCAGTAAGCATCATATCCTTAAAACAATAGCACTTCTCATAAACAGGGTTCTCCTCTGCAGAGCAGACCATAGCTCCTCATGTCCCGCATCAAGGTGAGGCGTGACATTTCATTGCTCTGATCCTCCGCCTACTATACATGGCCTTCCCCTTGTAACACATTAAACATTGCCACTTAGCTTCAAGGCCAAAGAGCCTGGCCATGCATACTGTCCGTAGGCTTGTGATCATTTGTTTTGGGTCTGTGCCCAGATCTGGGTCCTGCAATATTTCAGTCAAGCCGTGCGTTTTACAGCCAGGGTAGATGAGGTACGCCTAAACCTCTGTCTGTGATCAATAGCAACTGATCCTCCTACTCTGTCCACAGCACTGCCTCAGCTCTGGATGGGCTGGGCTGTTGAAGAGAGTGTTTGCTTTTATTTTTGTCATCTAAAGTGTCTTGAAAACTTTCTGGAGTTGGCCTGTTAGAATCAGCCCTGGATCACTGCGCCATTGTTGGACTTTGTGTGAGTGCATCTACATTCACACAGGCCTTCTGATGTACAGATGGGGACAGACAGAGCAGACTGACCGACCACCCCTGCACCTCCACATCTGTCAGAACATTTCCTTCGCTCTGTTTCCCTGCATTACAGTAGACGTCGTATATTTCTCACATCAGCTCACTGCCTTATTGTTGGGCTTATTAACTGTACAGGGGCTTAATTAGGCAGAACTTCAAAGTGGTGGCTCAGTCCGGCGCTGAGGTGCGGCAGAGATTTATATCACACAATGGCTCCCCGGGTCCTGAAAAATTAATGAACGCTTAGCCGAGATCCGACTTACGGCCGACATGCTGCATTATAAATCAATTTGAGTTTAAGCCTCGCTATCTGCTACCCGCTGGATCTGGCGGCGTGGACGTTTTGAGGGCAAGTGGTGAACGCAGGTGACGGGTCCATTACGGCTTGATTCTGAGGTAATGTGCAGACTGATGGTGCTTCATCCTGCTCAGGTGGATATGACGGAGCAGGCCCCAATGTACCAGAAGGCCAGTCCATAATGGTCACACTGGCTCACACACTCACTACAACCTATTAGTTTTCGATGAGGGATGTGATGGAGCAGCAGTTCAAAGCCATTCTGGCTCAGTTACTATGTAATACAGGTTCAAATACAGCATCACCTTACTCAGAAAGAGTGCAGGCTTTAATGGAACGTGCACATAATAAAGACTAACTAATGCCTTTTATGCTGCTCCTTTGCTCTTGTCCTGTAGCATCTACTGCTGCACTGTTCTTTTTGCAATATTTAGGAAGCATCTGATAAATTATTCAAAACTGCTGATCAGCCTAGACATGTTGAAATGGTGCTCCTTTAATTTAAACCTGAAGCGACTAGGCTAATGCTTCTAACAAACACTAGAAATCAATAGTCACTCAAATCTTTTTCCATCCCCAAATCATCTCTCAACCAACTCAAACAACAATCAAGTCTCTTTTAAGATGATGCAGACTTGTGTATGTGGTTTTACACACAGTAGGATTTACAGTGTTATAAAAATAAACAAACTATGCCACTAAAGCCAACTGTTTTAGACAACACCACAGCTGGAAAGAACTGATCTTGGATCAGGTGGATTCTCTGTATTTAAGATGGTTAACAAAAAGATTGTAACAGAGCACTACTACTGAGGCTTTCAACTGTGTTTAGCTTCATGACATTTTGTTTATTTTTATAACTTGCAGTAAATCATACAGTGTTCTTATCCACGTCCATTTGTTTGAGCCACCTTAATGAAGAGCAGAATGTAGTATTGAGTGGGCTGAGAGAGGTTTTGGGGATGTATTTAGGGAAAAGATATGCGTGATTATCGACAGCTAGTGTTAAAGTGTTGATGTTAGCCTTGCAGCTCTAGTTCTAAAGAAGCAAAATCTGGACTCCAAACATCTCTTGGCTGATCAACTACATCTGGTGTAAGTGGAAAACTGTAAATGTAAACTATTACTTTAAAGATGCATGTGGGAAAAGATTTGGTGTGATTTTCCAATATGTTATGGGAGAGCAGTCATCTTTCTCTCCTAATAAAACTGTAATTATTGACTGAAGCCCCCTAGACATGCACATCTAATTGCACGTGGCAAAAATGGGAAGCAAACCTGGTGTGAAACAGATGCTACAAAGGCACTGAAGACTTTAGTTTGTTTGATAAGAACAAAACTGAAATTTGACTAAAATGATCAAACTTTTTGGTTTGGCAATGTGTTTTAAATCTGGTGTGAGCCTTAACTCTGACCTAGGTTGTGAGTTACACTTTGATAGTGTAACTGAAATAACATCTTTGAAACACCTTACCTCTGACTCATGCTTACATTTACTTCCATTTAGGTTATTATAACACATTCTTCAGAGTCAAGCCCAGAACACTGCAGCTTATACAGAATACAGCAGCAGGAGTTCTTGAATGAACATAGAGGAATGAACATATTCCTTCAGTATTGGCAGCATTGCCAAGGGTATTGGCTTCCTGTTCAGTACATAACAAAACTGAAAGTCCTTTTATTTGTTTTTACAGCCATTAATGGATTAGCGCCATTTTATATGTCAGGGGGTCTAACTGAATATGGCCCACAATTATCTTCAAGATCATCAAACACAGGATCGCCTTCTGTTCCAAGAGCAAGACATGAAAAAGAGAAATGAGGCTGCTTTTAGTATTTATGCTCCCAAACCATGGCTATCTATCCCACAGGACATAGAGCATCTTCAGTCAGCACTTTTAAAAAGCAGCTTAAGACATATCTTGTTACTTCAGCTTTTGTCTGTTTGTATCATCATGTTCTTTGATTTTTTTATGAGAAATTCTTTGCTTTAATTAGCATTATTTTATGTTTTAATTACTCTGAGCTACAACTCCTTGTTTTTCCTATTACGTTATCATATTTGGATTTTACCTTCTATGTTTTAGAACTACTTTTAAATTTTAAGACATCTCCAGGTTTCTTGCTTTGCCTTTTATTTCCTTGTACTTTGGGTTGCATTTAATACATGAAAGTGCTAAATACTTAAATAATACAACATTCTTCTTATTATTATTGTGACTGGCTCCTGGCCATCACAAACCAGGGGTTGCCTGTGGTGCCTGCACTGCCAGTAGTTATGGTGCGTGTCCTGCAGGTGTGTAGAGGCAGACTTGTGTATCCTGAGTGTTTGCTGAAACAGTTCTCTGTATCCACTTGTTTGAAAAGATGCAGAGATAGATTCAGGTAGGATGTAGGCCTTCATTTTCCCAGTTTGATCTTCGTGTCATGTGTCAGCAGAAGAACTCACACTGAGAACCCACAGCAAATACATTTAAACTGTCTATAAATGACTGAAAAAATGATCTTCCAGCGTACTGAATCAAAAGTAGGCAGCATTCAACCTCTCAATTACATCTAAAAGTGGCATATGTTGAACGGCCCATCAACCAGCAGCTGTTTCATGGGACGCTCCTCAGTCCAGTCTCTCACATATCCACCAGCTGAGCTCCCACAGCTCACACGCACACATTCCTCCCAGCGAAATCCACACAGGCACAGGCGTGACCTCTGCTCTTACACTGCAGAAGGAGCTTGTGTTCAACTCGGCTGGGGTCAGCAGATTGCTTATGCTGATGGCAGTGATTGGACCTCTGGTGATTACCATAAGCAATTTAAATGTTATTGATCCAACCTCACTCCTGCAGTAATTGAAGGCCCCTCCCCCACCACCCTGTCCTCATGCACTCCACCGCACTGAATAGCAATGTCTGACTTGAATGAGCCGTTCCTCTGAAACACTTTTTTCAAGCACTCCCTGTAAGTGGTCCAATACAGCAACTGAATCAAACTTTTTTGTAGAACCAACACAATGTTTTTGTGCTGTTTCTAACAAATTTCAATGACACTTGTCTCTACTGGACTTTACAAAATACAACAATACCACATTACTGCTACTGTAAGAATGTTAAATGAACATATATTTTCTCTACAGAAACTAATCAGTTTGCTATTTCGGATGGTTTTGACTCCATTCTTGAGTAGAGGTAGCGTACATCAGGCCCAGTCACTGTATATCAAAAAAGATTCAATGAATCTGACATTCAGTTTGTCGAAACAAAACAAGCTTAAAGAATTGGTTCAGTTAACTGAACGGAATTCTCTGTCACCAGCCCTAAAAAAAAGAGTAAAAGATGTGGAATACAAGCAGGCTCTTGTAAGATCAATCAGCTGGCAGATCAATCAACAGCCTGATCAATCGATATCCAGTTTGTCATGGCAACAATGGAACAGTTCAATTAACATTCTGGGTGTGGCTTATTCAGCCTCTCCTGCCTCATTATAGCGGCTGGCGCAGGGAGAGCAGTGGGACCACGTCCCTGTAACTCATCTGGATGAAAATAATAGAGAAAAGAGAAACACCATTTCATCAGCACCTCTGACCAGATAACCCACAAACGTAATAACCCTTGCAGTTAATCAACTTTTCTTTAAATCAAAGGCCTAAATTGGCCAAGAGTCGTAACTTGGCATTTAGATAACATTGACCATAGCGGTGTGGGCAAACGGGAGGAAATGCAAGACATAATGGCGTTTCTTTTCATGAAAAGCTTTTGTCAAATAAGTTGTGCGCTATCTGCGATTGCACTGTGTGGTTATATTTGGCGCTGTGATCAGTTAATGAGCGGAGAAGAGTCCACCTGGGAGAACATGCCGCCTGGCGCCCGCTTCATTTTTCACCCCCCCCTCTCACCCTAGGAGAGCGCACCGTTTCTTGTTTTAATATTTTAGCGTTCTAACTTAAGCTTCAGACTTCTCTCCAGGTAGCACACTAGATCATCCTGACATCTCAAAGTACTAAAACCTTTGGAATAAAGTGTTTTTTATTCCATTCTATTAACATAATTTATGCTTGTCAGGGAGCCCACCTCGGTGGAAACTGAGTTGGGAAGGGGGGGCAACCGCCATATTTCATTCCCTCTTGTGTGTGTATGTGTGTAAAAGTGTGTGTATGTAGGAGCGAGAAGATAACAGCTGTGCGTGAGATTTGAAGTAGACATTCGACTTCATTACTCAACTCTGAAACATTGATGGAGGAGAGAGCAGACTCCAGTGAAAGCCAGCTGTCATTATTTGTGAGCTTGCTAGCATTGAAAGAACTCCTCTCTCACTAACAGGACTTTGATGCAGCTGAACTCTATCATCACCTTAATCGGAGGCTTTGTGATGAGTGTTGTACGGTAAAGCCAGTGTTCTTCACGCACTTTAGATAATACAGTCATATCTGATGCAAGCTCTGCACTTCTGACACAAATACCCGTACGGCTACCCAGTGTCATTTGCTTTAGGCTATTTGTGACATGTAGCTGAGGAATTCTAAGTGTTATAATGGTCACTGAGCATGTTATAACTAGCTGTAGTCTACAAGCATTAGTTATCTTACAATTCAGGGAAAGTTCAGTTATGTCAGGTAACACATGCTATTGTCATTTCTGATCATAGCATGGAAAATAGCATGTTGTAAACCCTATTCAGAGAAGATTAATCTAATACAGTGATCTGGGGTAATTTCTTCTTTTACAGGTGCTACTGTGATTTTATTATGTCTGGATCACCTTTGCTGTTGTTTTTGCTCCCTCCTCCCCTGAGAAAATTACAGACTGAATGATTACACCAGACATGTTCTGAAGATTTTAGCTCCATCCTGATACACATTTACCTGATTTTCCTGCCAAACGTTGGGAAAAATGTTTGAAAGCTGCAATGCTCTATTTAGTCTCCCAGCAATTTAAGCACTTAAATACATATTACAGTTCCAGAAGTAAAAAAAGAACAATGACTGATCTGGAAGAGTCTCAACAATGTATTTAATCTCAGTGACAGAACGTTGTCTCCCCGCTCTTTACAATGGGAGAGTGGTAGCAGGAAAGATGGCAAAGTCAGAAAAGCAAAATCCCACAAGCTGATTAAAACTACTGAAGCCGGGGGAGTAAAGTATTATTTAATATCCACAATATCATCAACTATAATTTATTATGATCATATGATGGTGTAATGCAAACATTTGAATGTGTTGAAAATACAACCCACTAGAAATGTATTTATTATATAAATAAACTTATTGCCATCTAAAACATAATTTCTCTGTATGGTTTATATATGTATTTGTCCATTATCTGAGCTGCCTTGTCCTAACCAACACTCGGAAGGTGGAGAAATACCTTGGACCTCGTCACCAATCCACTGTGGGGCGGACACACAGACAAACATCTTCACATCTAATGTCAATTTAGCATCTCCAGTTCACCTGTGGGTGGAACCTGGAGCTCCAGGCAGTAACCCATGCAGATGCATGGAGAACATGCAAATTCCAAAAAGAAAGCATCCTGGCCACTGCGGGTGGGAACTGAACACAGGCCCATCTTGTGTGAGATGACACACAGTGCTACCCACTGTGTCACCCTCATATTTATTTATATATCAATTAATCTGTTTTTTCATCAATCGGGGGCAGTGTCAGAATGTGTGACAAAGTTGTTGCTGTATATCATATATTAAAGCTTAAACACAGTATGCTTTTAATAAATGCTTACATAACATATTTTACTGTGTGTGCCATAGTTTTACAGTGACTTAAAGATTTGAACATAACGCCTCTGGATATTGACGCTAGTACCCCTGGATATTGCTGACATCTGTTTTGAAGAAAAAAACAGTGTCAAGAAGCTTTGATATTTTCTTTTTTTTTGTAACATGATTCTAAAAGAACAGTACCAATGCTATTATTTGATGTAAATTGATAATTCATTTTTACGGCAAATAACTGAGATAATTGCTTTACTTTGTATACTAGCCCCATCTCTGCACTTCTGACTCTTCACCGAAACTCATTACAGAGAGCAAGTGCCATTCATTCACTCATTATAGAGCCACTATTCAACATTACCACACATTTACCAACACCAAGTCATGTTAAGACTAACAGAGAGTCCAGAGAGAATAAGGTACATGTGTAATTTAGTTGACAATATTGTTGTATTGATTAGAGCGAACAGGTTTATGTGTCATTTTGTTTGTGCCCACACTCTGTGCAGTGGAGGCCTGTATGCTGCTGCACCTACAACACTAACATCAACATGCTTCATGGGCCCACTGGGCCTGCCTGTATCACACACAAGGCCTTGTGCTGTAGTAAAGGCCTACGGATTGGGGTGATTTACCTTCGTCTCCAATATCAACTACTTAAAGTATGTGTGTATAGCCACATAGCCACTTAGCTCAAGAGTGAGAGTGAACTTTTCAACAGCAGGTTCCTCTTTTGGGGAAGATTCCGCCTCATTTCCGAAGCTTCACAAACCTTTGTTCAATCCATATAAATTTTGTGGCGGCAAACAAATTCAGAATAAGACGGTCTTGTAGCCAGACAGCAGTTGGCCAGCAGGCCAGCTTGTGGTCTACACAGACGCCGTGAGAGGGTGAGCCAGAGCCATTCAGAGTGCCTGCTCAGAGCTCTGCTGCCTCCTGAAGGAAAATCGATAACCTGGAGGCAAGCTAATTACCTGCAAATCATTTAACCCTGTCTCACCGATACATAAAATGTGGCCATTATGAGTAGCAGAGTTAATAGTACATAAATCTGCCTGTTTTTATGAAAGAGAATAAAAGCTACTTCTGATAATATAAGGGGCGAGAATGAGGCGGCTGGGATTTCGGTCATGTTGGAAATATGGGTCAGGAAATACACGTCCTTTCCATGTCGAAAATGATTGTCGACACAGTGAAGAGGTGGTGTGTTACATACTGTATGAGGCAAATCAGCATGATGTATGCTGTATCAGAAGCATTCATATTTTATTACCGTTTATTACAGCTTATAAATATATTTGAAGTGCCTACATAATTAAAAATAAAGTTTCTTTAGTGTGACAGCATAAAAGATCCACATGTGATCTCCAAATTATTACAAATTACTCAAAATTATTTACAGAAGAACACACTTCTGCATATTTTAAAGCACAACTGCTGTTTACTGAATTAAGCATACGACAAAAAATGAACCCTGTGCAACAGTTTTGTCTTATTATGTGTTTTATGCGCTTTGTATGTTAAACTCAGCAAATAAATAGAAACTGTGCACTAATAAGCAATGTGTAATTATTTTCTGCATTTAACATTTATGGCATTTGGCAAACACCCTCATCCAGAGTAATTTGCAATCATTAGTGACAGGGACAGTCCCCCCTGGAGCAAATGAGGGTTAAGTGTCTTGCTCAAGAACACAGAGGTAGAACGTGGGGGGGTTTGAACCTGCAGCTTTGCGGTCATCAGGTTCAAAGGGAAGTGATTTACCCACTAGGCCACTGATGGTGCAGCTACAGCACTCAAACCGCATGTCCACCTGTCCCAACTATAGAACCATCATAATACAATCAATATAATAATAGGTCTTAATTTGTACTATTTTGGCATCAATGTGTGAATCCATTTAACATCTCAAGCTTAAAATGTTCATTTAAATGAGTTATCCGTTATAGGCTGTGAATAAGGTACATTTTATTTGTGTCTCACAACTTTCGCTCAGTCTTGTTCCCTTTCGCTCAGTCTTGAACACTTTCACTGCTGGAATATATTTGAACTATTCCAAAAGTCACATGTTCAAGAGAAAGTTCATCATCTGAACTCCATGGGAGGAAGAAAAGCTTTTTCTCTCAACCTTGGTACTCATTAATAGTGCTATAAAGAAACCTTGTAATGGTGGCTTAATGCAAGTTTCATTATTAAATGCT
>JBBPCX010000135.1:22884766-22933527 GCA_037974365.1 Hydrocynus forskahlii | reverse complement strand
AGAGAGAGAGAGAGAGAGAGAGAGAGAGAGAGAGAGAGAGAGAGAGAGAGAGAGAGAGAGAGAAACAAAGAGAGAAAGACGAGAGACAGGAAACTGAAAGAGAGAGGTAGACTGAGAAGTGATAGAGAGTGCATGAGAAGAAAGACATAAATGGAGAAACTGACAGAGACAGAAGAGAGTAGGGAGCCAGAAAAGAGTGGATAGAAAGAGTGACAGAGGGATACTGAGAGAAAGGCAGAAGCAGATAAAGAGAGAAAGAGAAAAACAAGATAAGATGGGGAGAAACACAGAGGCAAAGAGAGCAGAGAGAACGAGGATGAGAGGAGAAAGAGAGAATAGAGAGAGAAACAGGGAGAAGAGAGAAAGAGAGCGAGAAAGAGAGAAAAGAGAAAGAAGAGAGAGAGAGAGAAAGAGAGAAGAGAGAGAGAGAGGATAGTTATATTCTGTGTGCTTATTACTTTACTTCTCACCAACCTTGGCAGCGAGTCCGGGGTGCAGGGCAGGAGATTAATTTTTGACGATGCGATCGATCGAGAGAGATTTTTTTTTCCCACCTCCCTCCCATCTCCCTGACACAGACACATCTAATTTGCTGCTTATCTTATACTTATTGAGTTTTAAGCATTGTTAAATCATACCTTTCAGCTCTTTAATTTCACCTGGCACCACCCCCACCAATCCCCCAAGTGTACACAAGCACTTTATATTTCCCCCTCCCTCCAAAAAAGAAAAAAAATACGCAGAAAAGGAGTGAGGGGAACAAGGCACCCAAGGGCTGATGAGAATCGTTCTCCTCCTAATACGGCCTCCACCTCCCTCTCTAGCACTCTTTCATGGCTGAGGTGCCTCTTATGAAATGCTGATGTGGATCCCCCTCCCTCGTTCTCTGTCTGTCTGTCTCTCTCTCTCCCTCTCTCTCTCTCTCTCTCTCTCTCTCTCCCTCCCTTTCCTCCATTTCTCCCTCAGGTCTTTCTTCTCCCTCTCTTCCCTGTGGCAATAGATCAGATTTCCTCTGGGGAAATCATTACTTGGCATCATTACCATCTTCAACACTTTTATCTAGCGGGCCTTGTTTCCACCCCTCATCACTTGATTAAGTTTAGGGAGGAGAGAGAGGGAGAGAGAGGGTGGGGGTGAGGGAGAGAGAGAGAGGGGGGAAGCGATGCAATCTATAGGTTGCTAACTATAATAAATAGACATTGAAGGGCTTGATTGGGTGCTGTTAGGACATGGGACAACTAGTTATGTATTGTCCAAAGGGACCACTCTCACTAAACATTCTTACCCACACATACTGGGTCATGCCGATGTCCCATATGTGTTATATATATGTAACCGGTGGTGAACTGCAGCTATTAGAACTAGGTCTTCGGTTCAGACCATAAATGTCAATAAACTGTGTCAAAAATGAAAGAAAATACTCTACAATATTGCCAATTTCTGCTAGCGTCCCTAAGGGAATGTAGTAGCATGTAAGCACTATGCTAACAGCGAATCACATGAACATTGTTTGGCTGTTATAAATAAACACAGAAACACATTTAAGGTCATGTTTCATTTTACGTTTGTACCAGACTCTCACAAAGATTTTACATTGTCGATCATTCCATGACATCAGTGCCAACTGGGCATGATCCTTTGACATTTTTCATGCCCAAAATAGTTTTTGCTTCTATTGTTTCAATCAAAAAACAGATTTCCCCAATATATAGATTTCTAAGAACTGACTGAAATCTTGTATTTGGTCAATGACTTCTATGAGGCATAGAGTGATGTATTTCTAAAGTGAGCTGGACCCACCAATTTTAAGTCAAAACACATTTGCATTTAAGTCAAAGGTCACTTGCTTGTATTTACCTATATTTACCTCCCTTATTCTGACATCAGGATGAGGAAATTTGCATAGAACCACCCCTCACCTGTCAAGCCCCACCCACTAGATTAGTTGAAGATCTGTCATTTTGTCTGCTGGTTTTACGAGCACGTGCATAAGACGCAGAGCGCTATGGCTACAGGCAAAGGCAAGTCACTCATGAAGTTTTGTGTTGTTGGCTGCAAAGAACAACACAAATCTCTACACTTAGGGCTGGATAGCGCCTCGGTTTTCTGCCATTTTTACGTATCGTAAACGCGCAGCGTAAGCATGGGATGGGTGGGGCGTGGCCAGCAACAGCTTATTTGCATAAAAGTGACAGAGCCCTTAAGTGACTCACTTTGAAAGGGACTGAAACTGTGAAGAATAAAGCTGGTGATATCTCTTTATGTGAGAGTGATTTCGTGCAAAGAACTTCATGAACATGTTTTGTAGCCCATAGACCCATAGACCTATTATAACTATTATAAAAAGAGGTATAATATGTCCCCTTTAAATACATTTTTTTACAGAATTCAATAGGACTCTGAAGGTCAAGAAGGCCATGAGAATATCCCACTGTAACTTCTCATTTACAAAATAACTTGGAATCTTAACCTAATCTTAACTTCAGTAACCATGGAAATGGCTTTGTACCTTCAAGCTCTGAAACATAATTTTGTTGACTGGCATTCCTCATTATAGGTTATCCTTATTTTGTTTAGTTGTCTACAGTCGGGATATTTTTGTCCCGAAAATGTACAAAAACCAGCGCACACAGACACACAGTTCTCATGTGGTGGAAACATAATGTCCCCAGTGAGCACAAAAGCAGTCGTATTGTAGGTGGAGATTAGGCCCAGCAGATGTTCCTCTTATTAGCAATGCTAATGAACCCTGTGGCCTGCTGATATGGTAGATGTCATTTGTTTCAAATAGGCCTAATTAGATTAGGTTGAACCTTAAGGCTTAAAAAAAAATTTTGGATCAAGGTTTAGGAGATTTTAATATAAGGACAAAACATCATGCAATAAAGTAATTTGATTTCTTGATACTGTTTCTCCAGCATATGATCACCGGGTTCTTAGGTGTCCAGACGATCAATAGATCTTGCACTGATTTATTCACAGTATGTGAGATATTATTGCATAATTTATTAATGTGATTGCTATTTCATTGTTGTGCTGGAAGAGCAAATGTTAAGACACCTCTTACACAAGCACCCAAGAAATAATCACTCGTTTTATGGCGCTTGCTTGGAGGTTGAGTGAGAGACACACGCTAACACACAAACACACAGACACACTCCATCCCACGTATCTGACCCGCAGCTGTTTGGGCCCACAATGCACAGCATGCATGTGGGTGTGCTTTACCAGGGGGTCACAGTTCACCAGTCGAGGCGGAAAACAGACATCAACACATCTAACTGACAAACAAGCAAACAAACAAACAGCAACATGGAACAGACAACAACTTCCCTCATTCTGTCTAGTATGGTTTTGAGAAGTCATACATTCTTTTCAGCCTCTGAAAGAACAATTTCCTTCACCCAAGCCCACCATGCGCTACACTTCCTAAGAGAAATGCATAATTGATCGCTATGATCGCTATGGCAGGAGAAGCCAGACCCAGACGGCTTAAATGTGTAGGCGGTAAATATGTGATATATGATAAACATAAAATATCTGAATGACAGCTCTGAAAGGGTGTTTTTGACTAGTTTTCCTAACTACCTAAGCAGACAGAGTAAGTTATCTACAGAAATCTTTGCTGCATTGCATTAATTGTATAACACTATAGTACAAAAAATTGAGAAAGGTGGGTCCTCATTTTCTTTGCGTGTTCCTGAGTGCCTTGTTGAGTCTGCTTGTTCATCCATTCCGTCTGATGTCTCGATCCTTTTCTGGTTTTTGATCATGGATTTTTCCTGTGTTTACCTGCCTGCTGGTGTGTTGACCCTTGTTGTTAAGATATCAGTACACTTCAAACAACAAAAGGCCTGAAGGCAACTAGGACTGAGCACACTGTCATAAGTATATTTAAAAAGAACTCAGCACCTGTTATTCTGACACTTGGCAACAAGCAGGTAACCATCTTCCATTGGGGACCAATCACCGGTCAGGGTGAGGCCTTGGGGCAAACAGTGCAGTTATTGGGTCGGAACTGTTCAGCAGCTAATGCACATCTCGCCATGCATACTAAGACCACCGTGTCATTTTGGCCTTCAATTAGCTTTGAAGCATCTTTCTTCTTTTGAAGTAGACTACTGGCTGTGAGTGTTGGAAGCTGCTCAGCTCATGTATCTTCCTAACACTGTGTTAACCATATGATGGCGTGTTTCAAAAAGCAGTCACGGGTCATGTATATTGCCTTAATCAGTGTTTGTTTCTATGAGTGGCTTGAGGTGCTAGTATACAGAGACACTGTATGCTTCTTCCTTTTTCCAGTTTGATGTACTATTCTGACTGTTGTTTTTTTCATGCTGGTCATGACTTAGTTCTAGTGGTGGACCTGAAAGCAGGACCACAGCAGTCATGACTTTTTGCATCCCTCTTTTCAGTTTTTGTGACACTCAATTGGCCTTTAGCGTGGGACCCTGGTCAGGTGTTGTTGGATGTCAGTGGTGTGACGGTGGGCAGTTATTGTGTGAATCCGCTTCCCTTCAGAAATTTCTGTGTCAAAAACTGGCGTGGCTGATCGGCAGCCTCCGCTAGCCTCTGGGTCTCCTGAGTGGCCATTAGAAGCCGCTCCAATTATACAGGGGTGCTCCCGTTTGAGAGAGGCTCGAACCCAGCTGAGGCATGACTGGCTCATTGTGCTTGGAGCTGGCGCAGGTTAGGGTCAGCAAGGGGTCAGTGCTTTCAGATGTCGACTCGCTGTTTGCAGAGTCAACTCGACTTGCGGCGGAGGAGCTGTTGGTTTATATACGCCGGGTGATCCTACAGGCACTCGGGTACAAACATTACCTTCAGCTGTTGTTGTGTACACAAGCCCCCCCTTACCCACCCCTGCTGGCAAATAAGACCATAAAAGCCAGGAGTCCAATTACCCACCTGAAATAAAGCTTTTATCCACTGGAGGATACAGCCTGACATAGTGCTACAGCTTTAAGCACATACTCAAGGCCGTGTGTATACAGTAGAGCTGCACTATGTGCTAATGCCTCGCAGATCCATACCCTCCCCACCTCGTTCATCACTGCTTTTGTTGGTGCTCGTTGCAGAGATAACAAGCCATCATCTTCCAATAGCCCTCAGAGGACATCACAATGTTTCTGAGGCGTGTGAGGTTCAGGTGGGGGAATCGCATCGCACCACGTCTCGCTCTTACACCCTTTCCTCGACTCCTGTAGCTCTGCAGATTCACTTGATTACTCCCATATCAATCTCTGAGGAGAATCTCAAGTTGCCTAGACATTTTGGTTGGTCGAAGTAAGATGTTCTAGGTTGTGTTTGCCCAGCTGACCAAAAAATAAACTGAAAACTGACACAAATTGCTTTGTATCTCACCTCCGAAGGACTTTGTAAAGGTTATTGTTGCCGGTTATGTAGTTCCAACAACTGCCGCTGAATACAATCATCTCTCCAGTCCCAGATTAGGCAAAATGGAAATCTTGTGCGATAAACAAACACGGCTGTTGTATGAATTGGTGGATTTCTAGCTGTGCAACTGGCAAACAAGCCACGATACCAAAACAAGCACATACAACTTGCTACACAGGGCTCTTTGAGAGATGCTACAGAAAAACCATCTTAGCTCCCTAAAGAACTGTGTTTTCTTAAATGAGATGTATAAATGTGAAGAACATTTTACGAACGTTCACACAATATAAAGATACCAATCGAAGGATTCATTCTAGAACCTTTACAATATGTGTACCTACGCACTGAATGATACTTTAAGAAACAGAAAAGGGTTTTTAACAATATAGTCATGGGTAGATGGTTTGCAGTGGTCTTAAACAGCTGAATCAGTAGTAGGATTCCAAGAAGGACCTTGATTCTAAATGAATAACAGCAATATGTACAGGCTTTAGGCTGTTTTGCATATAAATACATGTGTATATATGTGTGTGTGTTTGAGAGAGAGTGAGAGAAATATATAAAAAGGAAATCTTTGTAGCTGTTGATCTGGCTTGTGCATTCCTGTGTCCCTGCTTAGTGGACCAGGCTGGATGCATCTGGTATAGGTTAGTGTGCCACATCAAAAGGAAAACTTCACAGAGGTGAACGGCCTCTGAATCTCACCCCTCATCCCATCTCCCTGAGTCATTTGCCCCGTGCTATGCTATCCAGAGCACATTCCTGATAATGGCAGGCAGGCTTTGCAGATCGCTCACCACCGATAACACATTGTGCATTCTTTAAATGACACATCAGTGGACTGAGCCTCATGGAAGAAATTGCCAGTGGCATTTGAGCGTGTTCTAGGTGAAATAACTATCATTCTTCCCGACTTACAGTTTATTATCTGAGCCACTTACGTGAATCTGCAGCGTTAGGACTGATGTGAAAAAAATGGAACAGGACATGGGTGAGAGTGTGTGAGAGTGTGTGTGTGCGTGTGTGTGTACGTATGAGGTCAGATGCATGGCTGCCATGGCAATCATCTTGATTGATTTGATAGCTGCCGAATTCCTGCAAGGCTTTGGTCTTGTGCCATGCGCGGGGGGTTTCGCTGACTTTAAGATGATGACAATGCCTCGAGCTATGAAAAGACCTGAGTAATCATCTCAATGCAAAAGACCATTCAAATGACTAAACTCATCTGTCAAATGTGAAAAAAACACCCCTCTGGATCTAGCCTGTGCTTCATTCAGAGAGATTTACATTTCCTCTCTGCTTCTAAGGACTGGCAGGGTCTCAAAGATCACACATCTAGAGTAGCTGGCCATTCGCATGCAATCATTATCAGTTTTATTAAAATCAGCATGTCACTGTTTATTGGCAATACCAGTCAATGATCTGCAGTAGCACACTGACCACTGCACATTGTTACTGGCAGCTGACTAATGCATCTGAAGGGCTGTTTTTTTTTTTCGTTCTTTTTTTGCCGTGGGGTACACGCATACAAATTCAACCCAAAAATACTCAAGTCTATTATCACTGCAATAAAGAGATAATGACCCAACAGTGGGAATACATTTGCCAGGGCACCCATCTCTACGAAAAGAGGGCCGAAGGATAAGGAGTCATTAAGGCAGTGTTATCTGGTCCAGATAGCATTGGCATGTCTGCGTAGATCATTATTTTCGCCCCTGGAGCCGTTTGCCAAACGAGGAGAGTGGGGCTAACGGAGACTCTGGGGTCAGCTGCGGCACGGGGATGAGGCGGCTAACGATACGCGGCCTGGCAGCTAATGCTTTTTCTAAATGCTCCTAATGACTATTTTGTGGAAGAAAACTTGCATGTTTTCTCTCCCTCTCTCTCTCTTTTCCCTCTCCTCATCTTCCTCTGTGCTTCGTCGACTCTTCGTTGCTAAGGGGGGGACGAAGCTGAGATGTGTTATTTTTCTTTATCTTCCTCTTTCTTTGCTCTCTTTAGCTTTTAGATCTTTCACAAACGCCCAGGCGAGTAGCAAGGGTCTGATACAATAACAGCAGCATGTTAAATAAGACACCGTTTCGTACAGGCGCAGTTCCTCCGCGTGCTCTTGGCAAGTTGGGTGTTCTTCAGCGTGAGTCTCTCTTGGAGGATAAAAATAAGGGCTGATGAAACCACCCTTTGTTCGCAACGACGACAAAGTTATAAGGTGAGGGGTTTGAAATGAAGAGAATGCACTGGAGAGGACTGGAATTTCTCTCCAAATGCAGTAATAGGTGCTTTAATTTTCATAACCTCAGGCAAGGTGTAGAGGATTGTTTAATACGTTGAGAATGTGATCTATAACTGACACTGTGATGTAAGAACATGCTGGACTTGACACCACTTTTACACAAGTGCTTGGTACTGTGTATTACAGGGGTCACCAACACGGTGCCCGCGGGCACCAGGGTGCCCCCAAGGACCACATGAGTAGCCCGCGGACCTGTTCTAAAAATAGCACAACTCACCAGTGAGCAGCATCTAACATTAAATTTGATCCTGTTACTATTCTTCTTTAATCACATTTGCATTTATGCAGATTTGAAAATGAATATCTAAAAAAGCATTTAAAACATGTTTATTATACATGAAATTTGATGATAAGTTCGGGTAAACTCTGTTCTAGTGTATCAAACTGGTAGCCCTATGTCTCAGTACTCGTGAAGTAGCTCTCAGTTTCAAAAAGTTTGGTGACCCCGAGTGTATTATAAATGCAGGGGTAAACTGTTGCAATCACTTACACAAGATATGTCCAAAAGTATCCAGATCTTCTCTCTACAAAGTGAGTTCATCTACTGTAAGATGCACACAGGCCCTCAGCTATGCATAGCTTTTACAAACTCTTTGGAAATGCACCCCCAGTAAAATGGGCCACTTTGGAGTGGTCACGTGTTTCCACATTTGCTAAGGTCAAGTCAACTCCAGAGTTTTGTTTTTTGCGGAATTGTATCTTTTCCATTTGGTTTAGATACACCAAATGACATATGTTGGTGTTTGTTGAGTAGCCAGAACTTATATAAGCAACCTATTCATATTAATGATTGGTATATGTTTCATCCTGCCCATTCTGTTTTAAAATATGGACAGCTAACACACACCAACCATAATTAAAACACAAAAAATAGGAGCTCTGCTTGATATTGTTGTAATTTCTGTTCTTCTGCTGTTATTAGCAGCAGCTTTTGCTGCAAGAACACTGTGAGGGACCGTCAAGAGTCAAATGTTGAAACAGGCAGGTGTGAGGACAATACTTCACTGATGAGCCGCTAGAAGAAGAAGAAAGCAGGCTCCGATGTGGAATTCCCTCGTTTGCTGCCATTGTTATATTGTGTGCCCACCAACAGCGAAGTGAGCCAAGGTTCACTGGAAAGCAGTTATAGATCCACGGTTCATTTGTTTAGTGCACCAGAGTACAGGTGGAGAGTTCACACCTGTAGAAAACATTAAATTAAATCCTCTCAGCAATGTTCAAACATGTAGTGTAAAGCCGTCCCAGAGAAGTAGAAGCTGTTACTGCAGCTAAGAGGGGGATAAGCTCGTTCCTGATACCCTTGATTTTGGAGAAAATAACCTCAAGAAACAAAGCTAAGAATGATATACCATATTTAAGAAATGAAAATAGATAAGTGTCATTTGCAGTTTCTTCTGCATTATCATTTTAAAATGTCTTTTCTGCATTCATCTTCTGGAATAACATTTTCCAAGAAAGCATGTCACCACCACTGTATTGTGGGATTGCCTCATTAGTAATGGGAAGAGTTTTTTTTTACATTTTATTGGAAATTCAACTTTAAAAAAAAAAAAGGGTAGAAAATGGAAGTCATCCAAAAAAAACTGAGACAGCTTTGATTTCAGAAATGTGCATTTAATGGCTCAAGATACCACATATGTATGTAGTTCGCAAGATACTGGGACATCACTGTAATGTTTATAAGTGATTGTGATTGTGGACAATTCAACATACATGTTGGTCTAGGTTACTGTAATGCAAAAACCCAGGGTAATGACAATCTACATAAAACAGCATTGCCACAGCACCTTAGAAAATCTATAGAAATATTCAGTTTGATTGTGTGACTCACTGTTTCCTCATGAGAAGACGATCATTAAGAAAATGTTTTCTTCCTTTCCCACCAGTTCCTCAAGACTTGTGGAGTAGTTTTAGAGCAGTCTCTGTCTCTGTTGAGGGAATTAACAGCTTGAGTCTAATCAAAGACATTTTTCCCTCTGTGTTTCAGGCTAAAGAAAATTCAATTAGTTTAATTGGTCTGCTTATTATGGGCTGTAATGTGATGAGTGTGCTGCTATTGTCAAACTTCACAGGCTACTTTAAACTGCCTCCCTAATTAGAGGAACTTTAATCTCACTGTTTTACTTGTACAGTAAGGAGGATCTTAGAACACTCTTCTGGCTTCACTTGTAAACCAAACTACAAAAGGATTTAAGTGGTTTGAGTGTGGGCCTCGGTTAGGGCCTCTAGAGCTGGTGCAGGCATTGCAGGAATTCAGCGGTATTAAAGCGCTCCAGTCTCTTCCCCACACAATACACTAAACACCCTCAAGATTTCTAGTGAAGGTGATTATCTATACTCTTCAGTTTCAACTGATCCCCCTAAATGCACTTTCCTCCTGACAGATTCCCTGGCAGATATACTTCTACCCCTTGCTTTTCACCGGGGAGGGGTAAAAACAGGGTGGCGATTTTTGAGGTGCAATGACAACAAAATGACTGACAAAAATGATTGCACTTACGATCAATCACGGAGCGGAGCGTACAGCATGGTCTGGTGGCTAGGCTAATGGAGTGGTGACCAGAGAGGCCTCCACTGGCTCCTTTGCTTCTACACTTGTGCCCTTGAGTAAAGCACTTAACCTAAATTGCTTCAGTAAACACTCGCTGGCGGAAATGGACACAAGACTATGCGAAACCAGCCTGTTAGCCTCCTTCTTCTCACAAGGACATGCCATTGGATTATCAGCTTAAGAAGGGGGAAAGAAAAGACCACCAGCACACTGCGTTAACACAATAAAACTGTATTACATTTGTGATTAAAATGATTACAATACAGTATGTACACGTGTCCTAAAAATAAACATCTCATGCTGAGTGACACATAAAAAGAAAATCATTATATAGTAGCAAGCAAAAAGGAATACTTTTTTTTTCAAATATGTACAACAACCATTTACAAATCATTTGAAATTTTTCTCTCGGCTTTGCGCTCAGTTTAACTGAAGTCTGTCAGAGGGATGCTGCTTAAGCTTGGTACAGTAGTGTTAACTTGCACTTAGCTGGTCAAGGAAAAAGACCCCTTAAAATCCAGGAGTTCAGAGGTTACATGAACACTTCTAGTTTTCGTGACCGCAACGTGGTCTTCAAGTGTTTTTCCAGCGTGCAGCTAATGAAGCAACACTTGTGAGGCTGCGCCACCAGACAGTAATCGAATTCAAGTATAAACATGCCAAGGACAAAGCCTCAGTACAATGCACAATGACAAAAAGAAAAGAAAAGAAAACCTATCAAATAAATACAGTGTATAAAAGAAGTAAATCAGACCCAGTTCCCACCCACCCTACCTCACTTTGTGCCAGGCTCCCCGTGGTGTCCTGATATTTGCCTAGTATATGTTCCCCTTCCTCAAACTACCTCCACATATTCTGAGTCACTTCCAGAGGCCGAGTTTTAGATACAAAGCAGACTTTTTTTTCTCCCAGAACATGGTATAATCTTACTAATACAATTGTGTCACTGAGTGTAGCCATCCCAGGCGGATCTGCTGAATCCATAAGAAAGAGTCAATGGGGGTAAAGTCAAAGGGAGAGCTGAACAGTGCACAGCTGGATGGGGCTAAGGATGACTGCCTATCGCTTTTTTTCTCACAAAGGGAAAAGAGAAGAAAAGTAATAGAAAAGAGAAATAAGGAAACCCACTCAACCTGAGATCTTATGTTGACACAGCTCCCTCTCTCATGGCCATACCATACTCGTGCCTTTTCACCAATCAATTCCTTGATTGTTTTCTCATTTTTTTCCCTTCTCTGTGGTCCTCGGCCTGTGAAGGGTGTGAAATGGGGGTCACTGTGATTTGGAGAGGGGTCTTGGAGAGTGACTGTGTTTTGCAGTGTTGGATATATGTGTGTTTTGCAGTGTTGCACAAATGTGTATGTGTACGTGTGTGTGTGTGTACGTGTGTGTATGTGTGTGTGTGTTTGTGTTTGTGTAGCTGAGGTGGCAGGCCAAGGGGTCAGCTGTCTCCATAAGGCCATGTGGGGCAGGGGAGAGGCAGGGTCGTTTTGAAAAGAACCACAGTAACGTCCATGACCACCGTCACTTGCTCTTGGTGGGCGGGGCTTACAAAAACCCCATCATTCCCACTCACAAAAAGTCTCTATGGCTATTCTGTACAGTAATGCCCCATAACTGGGCTTTTCTTATGTACATTATCAAGGACAGGGGCTAGAGAGGATGCTAGTGCTTTTGGTGTTTGATTGCATGTCCTCTTTCAGGTCCTCTCTCAGCTCTCTCTCCCCCTGCAGGCAAAATGAGTCGTGCCGGGGTCAGCGGACCTGCGGGGCGTAGCCTTCCTTCATCAGGCCCTCCTCGTAGTCCGTCTGACACAGTATCATGTTGTTCTTCAGGAAGAATTTGTCACCGACACAAAACCTGAGAAATGAAAGAGAGGAAAGGACAGAGACAGAGAGGGAGAAAGAAAGATAGGGGGTGTTCATTTCATGTGAGAAAGTCACACATGGGCTCATCATTAGCCTTCAGTGGCGGGCTTCCCTCAGAGTGGTGAACGAGTCTTCTTGGCCATGAGCGCTAACCCACCCCCTCACTATTAGTGTGTGAGGAGGACTTGACCCGAGGAAAGGGTGTGTGTGTGTGTGTGTGTGTGTGTGTACAGTGCATAGTGTGTATCTCTGGAGTGCATCAGTAGTGTGGAGCTGTTCCTGTACCTGCAGCTGCTACATAAATAAATTGCAAAGATGGAGTGCAGTTGCAGCCTGCCCAACGGGCCACTGTCTCACTTGACCTTTCAGAGAGGAGACTGTGTTGGCCAGGAGAAAGAGGGGGAGAGGGAGAGAGAGAAGAGTAATGATAAGTAAGACACTGAGAGAGAGGGATTGAGAAAATGAGGGAAAAGGAGAGAGAGAGCGAGGGAAAGACACAGAGAGAGAGAGAGAGAGAGAGAGAGAGCGAGATCCTCTGTGTCGAGTTGTCCTAAGGGCCGCTTATCTTGCTCACAGCAAGAGTTCGACAAGGTCGGACTACGAGTGTGCGCTTCTGTTTACCCGCGTTTCTCTCCTCTCCTTTCTCTCTCAGTATGTCTGTGTACCTGAGACTCCCCCATCACCATCTTTACTAGAAGATTAAAAGACTATTTCATTCTCTGCTTGAGGCTGTAACAGGAGCACAAACAAGGCGAGCAGGCTTCAATCCCCCTGCGTGCCCATTTGCCTCCAATTAAGGACGCTTAAACATGTTCTGCTGACCACATTGCATTGTTTCGGGGGATAGAAAGATCAACTGAAAGAAGATATGTTAACCTTTCTGTCTTTCTAGCATCTAATAAGCAACAGAGACGCCCCGGAATAAACTGTGTCTAATCCGGCTCTCTTTGCTGGTTGAAGTTTTCAAAACTTTCTATTAGTCACAGGTGACAATGTCAGGCGGCAGCCATAGCCATTAGGGAGGATCAAGTATCAACAAGTAATATCCATTAATCCTGCTTGTTGACACGGTGATTAACACAAAGCAGAGGTGTGCTTAATGTAATGGTGTCATTGGCTCCAATAAAAACGTCCTGTTTAAATGACACATTCTTCCCTGGAATCCATTAGTGTCTGTCTTCTTTGACATTCGGGCCTTCTCCTCCTCCTCGTACCTCCAGCACTCTCTCTCTCTCTCTCTGTCTCTGCTAATAGGATCCTTGTGTGTTTATTTAAAGCCTGTGTTTTCTGCTGCCTCTTAGGCTCGTCTCCGCCCTGTTTCATAGCGCCAAATTGTTTCTGCTTGGCGAAATGTCAGCAGTGCTTGTGACATCTGTGCGCCAATTATGACGAGAATATTGCAGGCAGCCCATCAGAGGTAGCAGTAATAAATGCCCTTGTGCTGCCCTCCGTCTTGGAGCTCTTGCAGTCATTACGGATCACCACATGTTCAGAGCACCGGCATTACCCTCAGCTTTATGTGGTGCCATCCCTCCCCCTCGATAATGTTTTCTGCCTGACTTTAACATCGGCAATTGCTTTTCTGTAGTTTTACTTTGGGAAAATGATACGACTGCCTGATTTTGTACTCTGACAGCACAAACCATTTGAATTCTTTCTTTCTTCCTTTCTTTCTCCTTCCTTCCTTCCTTCCTTCTCCTCCCTCTCTCCTTCTGCTTGCCCCCCTCAGGTCTGACAGTCATGATGAATATGTCTATTGAGACCCATCTCGTTGAAGAAAAGATAGCTTCCAAGGCAGCACACTTAATGATGTATGGCTAGTCTGCGATTTGCCTGGAAGGGCTGTGTTAACTATAGTAGTAACATCTCCTTGACAAAATAACAGGCAGTCACTGAATGAGGGACGCAGAGAATACAAGACAGCTTGGCAGGATACAAGGGTGCTGGAGAGTATGGAATAGAATAGGATAGAATAGAATTGAATAGAAGCAGTGTGTCACGAGAAATCCTTGCCTTTCATGTTTTGATTTGATATGTTAATAGCATTTATTCCTTCTCCTAGAAATTTGTCCTTTTGGTGATTTTTTTTACAACAGCGGCAGACCATTTTGTGTCAATGACGATTTGCAACCTTTCAGGGCCCATTAGAAGTGGCGTTTGCAACCATTCAGTGACCACAAGAAGCACCATTAGACTGGCACTGAGACGCGCTGATCTATCTGTGGGAAAAGAACAGTCATTTGGTGCCCACAGCCCACAGCACACTGATCCCTCCTGTACGAGTGCAGTCCCTGAGCACTGTCCAGCCCAATTTGGCACCAGAACACTTCCTGTCCTCTGTAGCAGGGACAGTGACCCATGCTGGTGATGTCCCGCTGGTATAGGGCCCTGGCCCCAGGCCCTTCGCCCGTCCCCAGGGAGGCTCCGGGCTGCAGTGGTCAGGCTCATCGGCACGAGCTGAGCCGTCTGAAGCAGCTTGATGAGGCCCGAGAGGACGACAGGCTCATCGATTAGCTGTACCCTCAGGGCTGATCTGTGGCTAATGGATGGCTAGAGTCTCCCAACCTCTAACAAACACACACACTCACACACACACACACACACACACACACACACACAGCCATGACAGGCCAGTAGCTGTTAACTAAGCTGAGGAAATAAGTCCAACCTTGGTGATGAGACTCTGATCCAACTCCAAAAGATTAAGGCCAGGTTTCAGACAGGAAAATTCACACAGGGGTTACAGCCTGGTGTTGTGATATTCCATGGACAACTGCTGACTATACACAAATGTTTCTCTTTCTATTGGTTTATTAATCCTGAAATGTTCACCAAAAAAAATAAAAAATAGAAAAAAAAATAAAACCTATCTAAGTGGAACTCACAACTGAATGCATAAGCAACATATTTACGTTTAATAAATAGTTGAGTTTTAATTAGCCAGTAAGTGTGATGATGATGCTGTTTTCCAGAGCATTTAACATTAAATATAGATGACAATATGGATAGTTTCCTCCCTGTGTCTATCCACCTTCTGAACACATTAGGACAGATCGTTCTAGCAGAGTGCTGCTTTGCTCTAAAATTAATGATTATTCTTTCTTATTGTAAAAAGAAAATAACCTTTATTCTAAAAAGAAATAACCTTTATTATAACAAGTGTAAGCTTTATTTTTAACGCAGAAATTTTCATTAGAAATCAAGTTGAAAAAAAAGGGTTTTATTAAATTCTCCATGTAAAGTCCATGAACAAATAATAACTCAGAGAACACACGGCTCCCTGAAAACCTCAAATAAACTAAACACATTCATTTAGTTTAGATGCTATGACATTATGCACAGTCATAATCTTTGTGTTGGTAACTCTAGCCCCCAACAACACAACACAGTAAATAGGGTCAGAGTCACAGAGTAGTTAAGCCATTGTTGAGCCATTGTTTTGATCAAATTTATTTACTATTGCTGAATCATCTAAATGGCTCAATCCATCAATAACATCCAGTTCAGGGATTTGCCAGGTTTATTTTTACATAATGCACTGTATACTTCTGGACATTTATCAGTATAACAGTAATGCAAATTCCAGTGCCATGAGCGTGATTAACAAATAATATATCACACAGTCTTAATGACATTTGTAACATATTAAATGGTCTGACTAATGATCAGATTTTGCCCATCCAGCACCAGAGAGATGGACTCCATGTCTCTAAACAGTTTCCATTCCTTGCCTGAACGGTGCAGTCAGTCCAGTTTAGTGGAGCTCGCTGTGATGAAATCAGGCTAATCACTGGCAGTATGTACAACATTCTCCTCTTAGCTGTGCTTTTGTGTGGGCTGCACTGACCAATAAAGCTGCTTTAAAGGAGATGATGGTTGTGCTGATGTATGTGTGTGGGGGGAAGTAAAGGGCTGTGGTGTGCGTATGAGTTTGATTGTAGCCATTTAACCACAGAACACTGATGTTGGGCCACTGTTGACCCTCTGGAGGGAAAATAATTACATGTTGTGAACCCTGCTGACTTCCAATAGCAATCTCTGTGTGCCAGGAACTAACAGCCCAAACATGAAGGCTATTTTGTAAGATATCACATAATTTTGTTATAGACCAAAGCCTGTTTCATACATTTGCTTAAAATCTGAGACTGGTCATGATGCACACAATAAAAAAGGGACGCCAATATTGCGATTAACAAATGATACGCTGTCGAGCTGTAGTTTGAGGCAGTGTGATGAGAGAAGGACCACTTAACTTTATATTTTTTATGAATACTGTAATCAGCAGTAATCTAAATGTAATTTATTTTAAAACAATGTCTGTCTGGAGCACTGCCATTAAAGAATGAATTTTGGTTTCTTAAAAAAAAAACGATTGGTGGTCCGATTGGTAGCCATTCTCAAAATGAGATGTCAATGTAAAATTAAAAAAAACAAAAAACATGTGCAGTTTATTCAGGGTTAGAATTTTTGCCTGAAACCATACATCTACTAACCATTTAGAAACCTTTACTTTATCTGTGTAGCTGAAGATGCTGAAGCAGAGGTTCCTCCATCCCAATAAGAATATGGTCAATTATGTTCTAAAACCCTGAACTCATGATTCATCTCCTGCTAAACTGGGCTTTTACTGTGTGTGCCACGTGATTCATACTAGGTTCTTAGCTCTTTAAAATAAAAAGAAAAAATCTGTGATGGTTCATTTTCATGGCTGTGCCTGCCGGTTTTGGTTCCTTTGTAGTTGTGCCTGCAGAACTAAATGTGGAAAGCAAGCAAGGAGTGCCCTGCACTGGAAGCCTCTGATAAGCAAATCAACATTCAAACTGAATTCGGTATGAGTGCCAATTGAAATCGAAGGGAGAGCTCCCCCCACCATTTTTTTTTCGGAATATCTACTGCCATCACAGGCGGTTGACAGAGTCTGCCTGTCCTTACTGATGTTTATCAAAGAACATCACAGTGCTGGCGTGAGCCGATACAAGGGTGACGCATGGTGCCGTCAGTGTGACAGGAGCCTAATGCACGGGCCTGCCATTTCTCCATCCTCCTTTATTTCGGAGAAGCGCGTAAAATTTTGCGAGGCGCTTTCACAAAAACCTGGCGAGGGAACAACAAAGCCACTCAGAAGTGTCAGGTGGCATGTGTGTGTGTGTGTGTGTCTGCGTAGATAATATCTTGTCAAGTTGTTGACAAATGAATTTGTGCACAGTCAAATGGAATTGAGAGGAGGTGGATTTACATATCACACTATTGAGGCTCCATTCTCAAGAGTCTTGCTACCTGCACAGGGGGTCTGATGGAGAAGGCTCTTCTGGACTGCCAGCTCAAAAAACAGAAGTGAATGAAAGCGTATGGAAACCTCAGTTGGGTTGAGCACGAGTCTTCTCTGTCTGTGGTTGCATTTTCATGCTTGTGTCAATCAAATTGTTTCCCTAGTTGTAGTTGCATTGTGATTTAAAGTTACAGTGGGTCAAAGTGTAAATTACACAATGTCGTATTTCCCAATAACAGTTAGTGGGCTATATTATCCTTGTAGCTCCAATTATAACTAAGAATGCATATTTTGGACACTAAATATGTATTGCCTAATAATCTATAGGTTATAGAAAAACTTACATTACTCTAAAACCTACTCTAAAAGATTTTACACACTTTTTCAAACAATAATGCTACAAAGTGGAAAGAACCTACAGATGAACAAAGTGAAGCCTCAGGCTGAGCAACAAGAGCAATTAGCACCAACACCATGCCATAAATCTTGCTGTGAGGGCGGGTGAAACTATGATAGGCAGGTGAGGCCTCAGCAGAAAACGCCTGGAACTGATGTCAATTTTATTAAACAGTTGATCGGCTGGCCTAATGTAAAAAGAAAGATTTGCCCGGTTCTAAATGGGTTTTAATCCTGGGCAGGCCAGTGGACCCAGGCTGGGCCCTCGCTGATGAAGATTAGCTGACTTCTTGCATTAGGTGAGCATGTCTCGCGCAGTCAAGTGAAGTGGCAAGACAATAACCCAGTGCTAATTGTGCGTAACCAGAGCCTGCAATCTGCCCCACTGATGTGCTCTCAGAATGTGTGTATGTGGCGTGTGTGTGTGTGTGTGTGTGTGAAAGAGACAGAGAGATTTCCACTCAAATTTTCCTCCAAGTGTAAAGGGGCTGGATGCTACACTGACCTCGCCTTACCACAGTTATCCATGTTGAGATGACAAATGACTGTTTTCTCTCATGGTGAAAGAGGACTGACAGTGCAATTTACTCTATATGGAATGATGGAACAAAACAGATCAGGCAATGAGAAAAAACAGCGTGTGTGATAATTCTAAATATTGCATTCCTTGTTCGGTGACAATCCAGAATTTACTTAAAACACAGGAGTGCAGTGCATCTTGGGAGTGCTCGCCAGTTTTAGACATCTCGCCGGAATACTTTCGAAGATGAGGTGCATGCAGTGTCTGAGAATCAAACACGGAAACTGTTTCACTGTCGGCATCAAGGTTTCTGCACTGTTTCTTGACTAATATGTGTGGGCTATGACAGTCAGAACATGTCCTAGTTTGTGTGATGGCTGTTTATGATGACGGTGAGTAATCAAAATGATGAGGAGTGCGTGAAGGGATTACTGACAAGCATCACCTAGACCTGAATGAGTCTTCACTCCTCACACATGTATTCATAAACGCAAGCCGCCCTGAGCTTCAGGCTTGACGGAAATGTCAGCACACACAGTGGCTCTGATCAGAACTTCAGTGGTTGCCACGGGTTGGAGGAAGACAGTTCGGCAGTGCTTACCTCTGGTTACAGAGCTGGCAGGCGAAGCAGTCGAGGTGATAGACGTTCTCCTTGGCCCTCATGACCATCTCGAAGGCTGGGATGAGCTTGCTACAGGCCGCACAGTTCCCCGTCACGCCAAACAACCTGACAAAACAAAGAAAGATTCAACCCTTTCGGAAGACCCTCCCCAGACGAAAGAGCAATAACAGAAGCGCAGTGCAATGCAATGGATTGCACAGGGTAACTTTCCTGTTTCTTTTTTAAAAAGGCAGCGTGAACTGCATTGGTTTGGTTTCTTCTCTTTAAAGCCTGTCATTATAGTTCAGTGTGATGGGTTAACCAATCATAATAATATGGATAAAGAAGGTACCCTCAAGGTATGATGGACAGGTCAAGTGCAATGAAAATATCATGTAGATGACTAGTGCGACTGACATGGGCTAGACAAGCTTAGCACCATGGAGGCCGAGCAGCTGAGACTTTGCCCAGGGAAGATCCTATTATTTTAGAGGCTGCTTGCGGGACATTAGAGAGAGAGGATTCATTAGGGATTCATGGCCGTTACTCCACCGCGACCTAGCCTGAGTAAAAGAGGACAGGAAAAGAGAAAGAGAGGGAGAGAGAGGGAAGGGGGAGAGAGAGAGAGAGAGAGAGAGAGAGGGAGAGAGAGAGAGAGAGAAAGAGAGAGAGAGAGAAAGAGGGAGAGGGAAAGATCTGATAACAAAATCATATAACAAAATAACCTATTAGGCAGACTTCTCCAGGCACTTTTAGCCGTCGTTGTTAAAATGATAAAACTGCATGCCACTCTCCGAGTCTGTAAGAGATCGCAATCTGATAAATGATCTTGGGGCCCGGGATATGCAGGGTTGTTTATTAACCTTCAGAAAGCATGTTCCCTACAGGCAAAAAAGGAGTAGATAGATTGTGCTCTTATGAATACCTACAGAATTAAGGGCTACTGTCAACACACCTTGAGACAATGAAGGCTAACTAGGGGAGATCAAACGAGGTTTCGGCCATTGGTTCAGTGCCGATATAATTAAAAGAATTATGCCTTTCCCTTTGAGCTGTCTAAATATAGATACATTTGTGTTAGCTCTTGTCCCCCACTTCTTTTCTGCACAAATGCTAGAAAACCTCAGCATGAAATAAACGAAGTTATGATTTGGTTTTACCCTTACTGAGACTTGCAATTGATCTAAAGCATGTAAATATGAATATAAAGGGACAATAAGATTAATGGTGCCATAAACTCTGACAGCTATGTAAGGAAGGAGATGCACTCATGTATGATTATGATGAATTAAATAGAAAAGGAGGAGGGCATACAGTGTGCAGGTTGCAAAAAAGAGACTCCATGAAAAATGTTGTTGGGATAAAAAGCTGATTTGTTTTAGGCAGAGAAAACATTTTGGGCTTCACTCGATGAATGATAGACGATGCCAGTATGAAAAAGTGATGCCTGAAGGTTTTTTGTTGTCAGCTTGAATCACAATAGCATTGCATTTCACCACTTTTGCAATCTGAGTGCTTCAGCTTCCCATCTTTTAAATTTAAAGTGGTCCACACCTTTGAATGGGTCTGTCAGATTTTTTTTTTTTCTTAGAGCAAATGGGCTTATTGGTCCAAGGCCTTTCATGCCCCCTCCCCTCCTGCCCCCCGAGTGAAAACACAAATTTATTTGTTTCTGCTTTAACAATCCAAATCACCAAAGCAAGTCTCCAAATTATTAACCTAAAATACTTGGAATTAAGATTTAATTCCAAGTAATTTCCAATCAGTTCCACTTGTCAAGAAATGTTGCTTCTTCAGCTGGTGCTTTTAAATGGAGTGAAAATATAATCACTTGAAAAATAATACTGGGATGACAGCCAATATATGAAAGGTTACAGACTTCTAGGGGAGGTCAGTTTACTTTAGGCCTGGTAAGAATAGCTATAGACTAACTTGACATTGATTTTGACCACAGAGCATAGAAAGAAAAACAGTTTCAAAGCTGTAAGACTGATATGTGTTGATGTGTATTCAGGGGCTGAACAGATCTAGGTTCTCCACAAGTGTTTTATTCTTTAGCAACTCAGATATAAAAATTCAATATGACTCAGATACATTTTTTGCATCAGCTCTCTAAGTGTTTGTGTGCGCATAGTTTAGCGGAATGAAAATGTTGAAAGTAGGCAGGAGGCTATACACCTACACACATCCTTAAGACATGTGCAAAGGATCTTTTTCAGTTTTCCACCAGTCAGATATACTTCAAGAAGTAATTGTGCTTCAGCTCAGGAAATTAAAGGTGGTGTGCTTGAATGTCCACTGAAAAATGCGTGGTGGCAGTACTACACATTCATATTTGCCCTCTTCATTCATGCATTCATGTATATACCCTAAACAACCTTGACAGTACATACCCCTGTGTTAGAATGCCAAATTGATGATAGTTTTGCAGTCAGTTCCTTAAAGTGATTAAAACTTGTCTTAAAGCATGGAGAAAGAGCTTTATGTGTCCCTCCCTGCTCCAAACTGCTGGGAGTTCAGACTTGCTGACCTGCTTAATTGCTTACTCTGAACACAAGTGCCCCAAAAGCCTGCTCCTTTTACACATGGCTGCACACATAAAAATATCAACAATCACAGTGTTAAGTGTGCGGGTCAAAACAGAATATTCCAATAAATGACAGCAACAAATTAGTATCTAGAGGTGAAGCATTTTACCTGTTAAGGTGTGCTATTGAAAACTATTATGCATAAATATATCGAAATAACAGTGTAGGCCTTGAAGGGAAAATACACACTTGTGTAAATATTCAGAATTATTGGTATTCCTATGGTATAATAACTTATACCTGCTCATTTTATTCATTTTCAATCAACTTAAATCACTAATCATATTAAACTGGCAACCCACATTGCCACTTTCATAGAATGCACGACTGACTAGGGTATTCTGCCTGGAAGTGCCTCTAGCTGAGGACACTTGACAAGGTATTTTTACTGATTACACAGGGCAAATAAATCTTGTGATTGAAATGGAAAACTCAAAAAGCAGGAGCACTGCTTTTGAGATCACATACAGCTAAGTGGAAAATGTACTGTATGTTAATATTTATGTTGCTCTATAGGAGCGCAAACCAGTGCACAAAGGAAACGCAAGGAATCGACCCCGAAAGCTTGGAAGTCCAAGGGGAAGCTTTTCCTTCTATAGCTGCTTGAGGATCTATCAGCTGAACATCCCAGTGTAGGCTGCCGTTCTTCTGGGGATTTACTTCTCAACTCTTCTTCAAGCACAAAGTACTTTTGGCTACAGATTTTGGTTCAACTCTTCTTTCTGAGCCTGACAACTTTACTTCAAGTAACAATTTCCGCACACTCAACTATTTCAAGAGTTTCAAAAAGGCCTGACTTTCAGCTCATAAAAAAAGGAGGAGACACTTGAGTCCTGACGCCTCACAGAAACTCAGCCTCTTCTCCACTTGTTTGCTCTATAATTCAAAATGCAGTGTAAGTCGTCAGTTACTTAAATCTACTGATTCAGAGGTGCCTGTTTTGGCTGAAAGGAATAATTCATTTTAACGCACAATATGTTTTCCTGGGGAATTTCAGACTGGGTCAGGAGACTAAATAACTTGCCAAACAGCAATTTTATAGATGATCAAAAAACTGTTTCAGTGCTGTTCAAGTTGATCAATATTGAATCAGGTTGGTAGACAGATGTCTCACTCACAGGACCTCAGGTTAGTGATGTCTAAAAAATAAATGTGACCCGCAAATCACTAGCACATACAGCACATTTTTCTCGTATCAAACGTTAATACAGAACTTAAGTTCTAGAGGATAGGTCATGTAAAAAAATGTGAGAGAACTATTGATGTTGACGATGCAACAAATACTCACATCTCCTGAGAAAAGCTCGTGCCTACACCATGCAGGAGTGGAGGGGGAGGGGAGATGGATAGAAGCTTACCTGCCACTTGTCTTTCCTTGCTCCGCCAGTTTGATGCCACAGACGCTAATGGCTCTCAGGGGAGGCGGCAAATTAAGCGTGCTTGGGTAGTAATGAATTCAAAAGGCACATGCTCTCCAAATGTGGTGTCTAAGAGGCCTATGGGTCTAGAGTACAAAACCGGTCGGCCGCTACATCTATAATCTTAGCTTCAAATGTTCTGATCAATAGTGGGCGATAAAAGCAATACAGCACGCAAAACTGCTCTTAATTTCTCAGCTTGTTCATTCATGCTGGGCCAATTAGCTCAAAGTGTGGTTAACATCTGAGTCTGGTCAGGAACTGAGATGGAAATCTGTTACATAGGAAATCACATTTCCCTCAACTCAAGGTTTGACAAAATAGCATGTATATTTAAAAAGGGTGAAGAGCCAACACAAAATTAAAATTCATGGGGGCTCACATTTCAAATTTGAAAGAGAATGCACAATCAGCAGCACCTTATTGGAGACCAAAAAAAAATGCTGGAAGTGCACAGCGGTGCCTCATGGCTGAATGGTACCTATTTGATGAGAGAAAAACAGACACCAATTAAATTATTCCACAAGGCTTTAGCCCAGTGGTCGCACGAGTGAAAATCCAGGCACACAGCTGGCCTGTAATCATTAGACAGCACCCCGTTGGAAAATGCATAAACAGTGTCACCTCAACATGTTCCCCAAGCTACAAAATTCATGTAATTCACTGGCTTTCATACACAAAAGAGAGCCTTTTATCATTATCATGAGCTACCAAATGAGATCCAAAAAAACAAAGTGAAAAAAGGCTAAAAGAGATAAACTGGTCCCAGAGACATATCATGACCCAAAACATCTTCATCAGAGTTCATCAGGCCTGTGGTTTATGCCGTTCGTCTGTTTGGGTATTCTGTGAACATCAAGGGCAACAAATTAAGCGTTACTTTCTTTCAGGGCTAATCATTAATTTTTTTTTCTTTAAAGGGGAAAAAAGAAAGAGTGATAACACCGCCACCTCCAGAGCCATTTGAAATTCTGACAGTGGCCCCCTCTCTCTCTCTCTCTCTGCTTCCTCCCCTTCCCCTCCGCCACCCCCGCCACTTCAATTGCTCCGGCCTCGGCGTGCATTCATCAGCTGCCGAATTAGAATTTGTTTCCTCACAAACCATTGATCATCGGCCTATTACCAGGCAAATGACAGTTAATTACCCACTACATTAACCACCGGGACCCGGGGACCGGCTCCCCGTGCCATCAGTCAACATGATGAATGTGGCAAGTTCAGTAATGCACGGCCGTTCCCTCGTCCGCCTGCCACGCTGAGAGCAACCCCTGGATCTCACTTCCCGGCACCCAGGGAAAATCTATGGCAATCTGCATAATTACAGGCTCAGGGTTAATAACAGACAAATGATTTGTTGCGTCTCGAGCAGCAGGCGCCCCTGCGCTAGCATGCGGCAGCGTTAGCATCCGCAGCCCCACACTGGCGTAAGCTTTTAAACGTTAATGTTTAGCAGAAGGGGTAACGGCACCGGTCCGCCTGCCTAAGAGAGGCTGGAGAATCTAAACGAGCGGAGCCAGGAGGGAGGAGGGTTTAGCGTTGCAAGATGGAGGTTGGATAGAGCTGGCAGATGTGATCAGACGTGTGCTTTCTTCAATTTACAGCCTCCCGCTTTTGCGATTTCCAAAGATTAAACAACTCTTGGGGCAAAATTATTTCAATTAGGCCAGGCATGACCTGGGAATTGTCCATGGGATAAGATTTTCCTCCTTGAGTGCCCTGCCTTGCCTGGCTGCTGGCTGGATCAGTTCTAATCTGCACCTGGACTCTGATATCCTAATGATGAATTATGGGACCTCTCTCTCTCCCTCTCTCCCTCTCTTTCTCTCTCTCTTTCGCTGCTGCGGTACGGACAGAGCAGACTTTCCACCCAGCTGTCAGTCTGCTCAAGCTAAGTCAGGGATCTGAGCTAATCGCCCAGAAAGACTGCGCACATGTTTCAGACTCATGAGCATCTCATGACCATCCCTCACTCATTAAGCTTCATATCCTCTCAGTCTCCCCCTCCCTCCATTTCTCTTTTAGATGTCTTGGACACTGGAATACTAGTGCAGCAGACAGTTCTGTGAGGTTAGACAAACTTTGGACTTACAAAAAGTTTATTATCAATTGTTTCCAAAAAGCAATTGTAATGTTTCTAAATGTAATGTTTCTAAATATTGCATGCATGTGCAGTTTCCTTGTTTTGTAATTAATCCAATTTTAGTACGGTGGCAAATTTGTTCCTCTCTTGTTTCGAGTAGCACCACCACTGTTTAGCTCACTCATGTTGCTACATGTAACTACTAATTCAACAATATGTCTCTGAACTCTCATTTAAATTCATTAGTCTGAATGGGATTTTCCCAGTGCTCTGCAAGCCTTGTCCAGCCTTCCAAGAGCTGCTACTAAAGGACCAATTTAAGGGTGAAGCATAGGTGGGTGTTGTTTCCCTACTTTCCCTGTTTGCCTCTTCAAGGTAATTCATTGTAAACAGTCTTGTAAGAAGGTAACAACTTCAGAAAATGACTCAATTATAAGTGAGATAACAAAGATGAACAAATATCTGATAAGATGGTGGCTTAAATTGCCTGCAGAGGAATAAGGGAAGTCAAACATTTGCATTTGAGCACATGAGCACAAACAGAATGAAAAGAGGCACTGTACAGACTTCCATTTTTTGTGGCTCTTTTAACTGCAAATCGTAATGAAACAAAGCAAAAAAATAATTATGCCCTCGCTAAATACAACCATCCAAAAGCTTGGAAGGCCTTTCAGCGTGGAAATTTGGCAGTGGTGTGCGGGGATTAGGAGGGCATTTTGAAGAGGGTGTAATGAAAGTTTTCAACCCCCGCAGGGCCCAGATGTGCACTTCGATAGGCACTTCTCAGTGCCAACCCACCTGCAGTCGCAAGCTGGGCGCCAGGGTGCACCACACTAGCCCTGCAATTATCTGCACCAAACAGGCGCGGTCCCACGAGTCAGTGCTCTTCACAGCTAATTAAGCTAATCTCAACTGGAGGGGACCATCCAAAAACATAATGCGTCCAGTTGACTGATCTTGAAACCATTTAGTTCAAATGGAAATACCGGCATTGTGATCTTTAGCTTCCCAAATGGAAACAAAATGATGGACAGGGACACTGCTGCAGTGGAGAGCTCCTAAATGGAAATAGTGAGTATTGTTTATGACGTCTCCGAGTCAAAATGCAGACTTTCCGCTCGCACGGGGTATAGTGTCAATGCCAGCACATCAAATGGATTTTTCTCTCACTTTAGACATGTGCTCAAACAATTTTTTGTAGTACAAGTAGAATTTAGTGACTGACAATCCCTGGGATCACTAAAACCCTTCTGAGCATGCAGACTGCTCCAAAAAGCTTTAAGTTTTCAAAGAGAGACATTTAACCTCTGTAACTTCCCAAACTTCTAACTGAAACACCTCTTGAGAGATGAATTCCATTCAAGTATGAGGGACCCTCGCACTACAAAATGAAAAAAAAAAAATAAAGCTTATTCTCTTTTCAGCACATAGGCTAAAACATTCATCCATCAAGACAAACAGAACATCTATTCATCCACTTATTGCAAAGACTCCATTTCATTAGAACCTGTCAAGGACTAGAAAGAGAAAACAATACGCTCCTACATGTCCTACCCTTGACCCATCGACTGAAACCCTGGCCCTTCCATCACGACAATTTAGCACAGAAGAAAAACAGAGGATTAAGTATTTGCACCTCTACTTCAGATTCGATTGATGGTGATTACAGGTGCCTATTTTGACCTCTCTGCATTTCCAGATTACATGTGAAAAGCCCAATTTAATTACAGGAAGTCAAGAACACACACATTTGCAAGAATGGGCATTATTGGCGAGGTAATTGCCAGACATGTGAAGTGAATTTTAGTGCGGCGAGGTTAATGGTGGGCAAGCTTTTTTTCCAATCACAACATAGCAATTACCAGACGCCTTCAGAGCTTTTAACATCTCCATGTCATCCCATTAAAACGCAAAACAGAGGCTACCAGGAATGGCACATTTCTTTGTGCTATGACTTTTCAGATTTTTTTTGCATTGCGTTAAGTGACTTAAATCTCATTCAAGAAACAATATATTTAAGGAACAATATATATTGAAATGCTGTATAAAATGTACAAGTGGGTGGATAGTACAAAAAAAGCCTTCATTAGAGAATAAAATCATTAATACATGTCCTAAGTGACAAACTTTTACAAGGTTAATGGCGGAACATAATATATAATGCATAACATTATACCTAATTTCATCTATAGGCACCATACTTGGAGACACCATCTTCCACTGCTGTGTGGTAGGTTGTTCCATGCGAGCGGTGCTTCATTAAGTGCTGTGTGGAGAAGCCGTGTGTGGTAGTTATCATGCTGTGTGGTGATATATTCTAAAAATTCACTCTTTTGTCTTCAGGCCAACTGTCAAAGCAAACAAATCTGCCCAACTCAATCACATTTACACTTGCATGTTTTTTTGAACAAATTCGACTGAGAGTGTCATTGTGTTATGATACAAAAAAAATAGATTTTTCTACAATAGTCTGTAGTGTTCTAAAATGTGCATGATCACACGTTACGATCGGAGGACTATCACACTCGGGGTATCACTACAAAGAGGGGTATACTGAATTCCAATAGCAGCACTTTTCTCAGATCCAATCTGCAAAAATGACTTTAAAAAGCTCCCTGATTAACTTTACTACCTTTTTATATCATGACTAAGAGAATTAAGAAATACTCAATGCAGTTTTTAATTAGATGGAGTTCCCCACATTCAGCTCAAGGGGTGTTTTTTTGGAGATATAATGATTGAAATGTTTTAATCACTGATAAAACACAGATTAGGAATTTTTTTTTCAAGGATTCCTGCTGACGGCTGAAATGAAAATCCACCTTAATGTTCTTCAGCCTAAAAGTAATTAGTCAAATAAAGATAAAGCCAAATGAACTCATGATCAATACGCTTTTTCCTCCCTCCCTCATTTGAAAATCAAATTAATTACACACACCCTCTCTCAGTATCAAAAGCCTCTGCTGCTTTGTGCCAGGGACATATGGGTATCACAGTAATGCGTTGCAGAGAGCGGCACCTCCACTTCCCCGGGTGTGATGTCTCTTTATTATTCCGATGTGTGGTACGGAAGAAAGAATCAGGGCAAATGATCTCGCTACCCATGCCTAACAATAGAGGAGTCTCTAATGAATGGACCAAGAGCAGCCAATTATTTTAATGAGAGCACACAAAAGCCCTGGGCCTGATCAAATCCAAATATCTGGAGCTGTTAGAATGTGTGCACGGCCTGCGTTGCAGCAACTTCGACTGGAGGAGAAAAAGACTTAACTGTTTCATTATGGCATACCTTCTCCCTTCTTATTAAAAAAGGTTCAGCTCAAAAATCTGAATGTGGGCAAAGACAATGGCTATTATGAATTGTGGTTTTATGCACCGATTTAAACCAATTCTCATGGATAAAAAAGCAAGATGTGTCACAGATCACAGGAACTAAGACACAGAGGCTACACAGAACTAGCCTGCATCAGTTTAATCACAGAACAGCATCAAGCAGCACTGGGCAATAAAATGACATCAGATTTTTAATATATCAAACCAAACCCATATATCCTAGCTATTGCCAGTACTTCTGGAACACTGAACAACAACATATACTATTGAAAGTCACATTTAAACTAACCATGCAGAGACTGTAAACACAACTCAGAAAAACTAAATATAGTGATAAACATTGTGTACTGAAAATGTTTTCAGATAACATTTATATTTTTTTCCATATTGCCCATCAGGTTTTTCCTTTTATTTTACAGAAGCTGCTCTAGTGGCTATGACAAACTTCAGCATGCACAGTCCAGAGTTAGCACAGCCTCACAGCAACTGAGGCTAGGCTTTCACGGCTAAGGGACGCTAGAGTGTGTATTTGTGTGTGTGTGTGTGTGTGTGTGTGTGTGTGTGTGTGTGTGTGTGTGTGAGTGTGTACAATTGATCAGGGCGTACAGCCCCAATGCAGACGAGCTGGGCTGAGAAATCACCAGGCCTGACGCACTTTGACACACACAAACACACACACACACACACACACACACACACACACACACACACACACACACACACATGCTGGGGCGATTCCCTTTGATTGCCTCTTTAGCATTTCAGAGAGATTAAAAGTGTATGGAAAAGTGGCGGAGATTCAGCACAATCAATGCTGCGGCAGCACCAACAGCGGCTGCCTCATCTCTCTCTCTCCCTCTGTCTCACGCGCTCACACACACACGCACACACACACAGCTGGATTAATCCCATGCCCTTATTTCCCCATGCTCAGATAGGCATTTAATGAAGAGGCTGGGTGTGATTTTAGGACTGCATTGATTACTTACAGTTCTGCAGCACTACCCCCACACACCTCTCCACTAGAGCACACCACACAGGAGAGCAGGCTTAACAGGGAGTGTGTAAATGGGGATAATACTGATTGCTCACTCACACATTTCATTACTTATGTTCTCAGTCTCCTAAGGTCTTGCAACCGTAGAGGTCTGTCAGAAAGAGGAAAAATCCTAAATAGATAGATAGATAGATAAATAAATAAATAAATAAATATGTACGCATGGCAAAATAAACAACTATAGCTAAAAGGAATTCTTGACATTCCACCCCAGAACTGCACACGTCAACTGAGCTTCTTGCAGTTTGATCCTCGTGACACTGAAACAACAGGAGCTGATGACATCAGCATTCGCACAGGAAGTGAAGGTAGCTGTCAAGTGTGGGGCATATTGTCAGGTAAGGTAATAAAGCTGTTAATTCCTTCAGTGAGACGGGCTTGTTTGTGGCTGTGCCCGGGCCAAGGGCAAAGCCAGAGAGGCTCATTTGCATTCCTCTCTCTCTCTTTTGGCTCACTCATGAATAAATCAGGCTGTTAAAATGGCTGCATTTACATCTCATTTTACACAAGTACAGTCGAGTGACTGGCCTAGACAGAGCACACTTACGCAATTGGAGAGAAAAGAAATCTTCTGTTTCTTTCATGGACAGCCTGCTGTATGGCATGTATATAATACAATAGTGAATGAAGTTCAAAAATCGGCACAACCAAAAAAAAAAAATAAAAAAAAAAATAACAGACGTGCTAATTTGGCTCTCTTATGCAATTTGAGAGATAATAAATAAATCAGTTTCTTTCATGAAAAATTTACAGTTTGTATAGAAAACAACAGTGAGGAATAGGACCAAGTACAATACAAATTTCGTGATTATATACTGACACATGCATTGCAATACAGTAAGAGTAAACTGATGAACAAATGGTATGTGGTTACTTTGACCAAACTAATGTACTTTTCTTGGTTGACACTGGAATAGCTTGTCTCATCAATACAGCCACACTATGATTGGCTAAAGGGTTTGCTTATATATTGCAGCCGTCTGTGATACCAGTATTGCACCAGCCAAAAACATGATAGTGATTGACACGCAGCCATAACACAGTTCAAGTAAAAGCAACCTACAGCCACTGTGGTCAAAATCAGTGCCCTGCTCCTACCGTCACAGCCAGGCTGAGCCGCGGTCCGCTGGGCTCAATATAAGCATGTGTACTGATGCTGTATCCATGACGAAAAAAACTCTGACCAAGTGGTCGCTGGAGAGATCTCAGCTTGCGGGTGCTGCTTGCAGAAGCTGAGGGGGCCGTGGAGCATCCAGCGGTGTCTCGCAGTTCCGCTAGGCCGCACACTAATTGAGAAGTCACTCAGGGGTTTAGGTTTGGGAAAAGGGGGGGCACTGCCCCTACCCAAATCAAGCTCTCATAAATGGGTTTGACATGAACCAATCACCATCTGGAGGTTTCTTTTCCCTCATCAAACCGAGGAGAGCTGTGGCCTTCACTTTACCAGCTACCTCCACTTCATCTCCATAAAAGGCTCATTACACAAGGGGTGGAGCTAGGGGCTAAGGCCAGCCCCCTCTCCTTCGTAAACTGTAGGCTAATTGCCAGTCAGCCTCACTGACTGATGAAGTCCGCCAAGCTGCCAGTCATGGGCAGACACAGAAAACGAGGTAGACTGATGGGCTCCGAATTCCAGAGTGGGCTTCATTAGTGTTAGTAGGGCTGCACCTGGCTAACACATGCATAATACCGAAGAAGCCTACAGCAGGCATAACATATGGGGTGCAGAGGTTATACTGGCATCTTAAAATCTGTATGCAAGAAAGAGCCTGAAGTCATGTTAAAAAATATTTTACTTACACATGTTTCTGTAGTTATACTTAACTTGTGGGAGAATAATAGGAATACATCACCAGCTGTTAAAAATATGCTTCTCAACACGCCCCTGAACTTGGATGAGCCCTGTTGAACCTACTCAGCCACAGACCTCAGTACAGAAGGTGGAATGTCTCTCCCTAGAGTGCAGTGTGTTCCTCAGCCTGATGTAATGGAGAGCTCACAGTCTTACTGACTTACACTCTCACACACTGCTGGTGGAAGGGAAAAACGAGGAGCACAAAACTCCAAACAGGGCCTCTCCCTTGTGTGTACTGCACCAAGCCCCCCTAAGCATCTGCACGGGCCTGACAGTAAATCGGAGGTACCTGCTTTTGAACCTGCACCAACCAAAATGTTTTTGTTGCATTGCAACCAAATTTATGCTGGATTTATTAAAACAGAGCCCTGCCGTGAGAAGCAAAGCTGCTCCTTCTTCTCTCTTGGGGCAGCAGATCCATTCCTGTCTTGTTTCCTGGGTTGTGCGTGATGCTTTATCACAGGTGAGAGGCAAGCAGGGTTGGAAGGATTGTGCCAGCAGGTTGGAGGCTGAGCTGCAAGCTTTTTCGAATGGCTGCGGTGTGTCTCAAGCCAAGATGGCGGCGGGCTTCCAAGGCGCAGAGCCCAAAAACAAAAGCCGATCAGTGTCTGCCAAAGCTCTGGGGACGGTGGGGGGCTTGCATATCTGCGTGTGTCAAACGGCAAGGCTGGTTATCACACTCTCACATACCGGCAGAGGAGAGATGCCAGCCAAGTATGCGATGGCACCTCATCCCCACAACCCCCAAAACCCCACCATCATCACCACCACCAGAACAGCTGGGCCAGGGTACACCAGGCTTAAAAAAATACAGCTCCTGATTTTCTTTTTTTAATTAGCTTTTGCAGTCAACAGAATCGCTGCAGTCAAAATCATAAAACAGCACAGACCAGGGAGGTAAGCGATCTCTAAAACAAGGCAAGTGCAGTTTGGTTTCCTTCTAAACACAGTTGTAACTCCACATCCTTTGAAGGAGTCCTCTTTAAAGAGTGTCTACAACAATAAAATGAGATAAAAAGAAATACAAAACATTGGTTCTTTATTGTTAATACCAATGGAAAATGTGAGTGGGCTGATGCACCTTCTCTATATTCGCTCACTTAGCCCATGCTGAAAATGAGGCCTCTTTAAAAGTATGCTCTTGATCCTTTCAAAGATTCTTCAATGACTGCAGATAAGAACTTGCCCGGTATTCTTCAGCTACACCTCAGACTTAATCTGGGAAGCCTGGCGGATCATGGTCAGGCAAGAAGAAGCGACGGGCAGACTGGTGGTAATATATGCATGGAAATGACCTGCAGCAGTCCTCACAAAGAGGGGCTGGGAAAGGTCAAATAGCCCCCAAACTACGCTCAAGTTTAATTAAAAAGACAAAGAAGAGTGTAATTTCCATACGGCCAGCCCAGATTACTACTCTTCATGTAGGAGAGCTGGGGCCTAGCTCTTTTAGGAAGCCCCGGGACCCCTTCCCAGAAGGCCATGTGCCATCTTCCCTGTCCCTTTGATGTCAATATAGACCATTTATTAAGGCCGTAAAGGTTAATCTCCGAGGAGCAAGGATATCAAATGGTTTGGAGGGCAAGAAAAAGGAATTGGCAAGAATTTCTGCCGGTAAAAGTTAAATTTAGTCTGTCAGAGAGCAAAAATGATCACCCCTACGAGTTCAGTCAGCAGGTGCTTGATTTAATTTCTTAATTAAGATTGCTGCAATTTGTGAAAATTAATGTACACCTGGAAGACAATTCATGAAAAAAACACATTTTTTATCTCTTTGAAAATGTTTTTGATAAAATGGTTGAGGAGCACTGATTAAATGCATGTTTCATCATAAGGAGTGTATAATTATTCCTGTTTAATTTGATTTAGTGCAGAAGGGCTGACAATCAGGTGTGCTGAAGGCCGGAGCTAGTAGCAGATACAGTACACAAGGAGCTAATGAATATCCTTAACAGCTTTGCTCTTGTTCAGAGCCTATGCTCTGTCAATACAAATCAAACCTTAGAGAATTGTATCACTACATAACGGGGGGTAAAAAACCCATAATGGCAGAAATCAATACAGCAAAAACAACAAGGAACAGCAAGCTCCCGGCAAACAGTTTCTTCCACTTCTGAGATGATAAAAGATAATATTGCACCCAGCAGGTCGCTGTAGCATGAGGCAGTGTGTTCTGCTGCTAGCATGCTGCTGGTCTGCGTCCGCGCCACTAGGCTTGGCTACAGCAGAGCTTTTTTAGTTACCATCCAAAGTGATAGCTGTGTGCAATATCCTGCTATTTCTACAGGTTCTGTCATTTAATTCATCGCGGCTGACACTTACCCTCATACCACCTGTACAGCTTTAACTGTGAAGATAAAATAAAGTAAATACATTCATTGATGTGTCTGACATATTCATCAAGTGAGAACAATGAGTGTTGCAAAAATCTCAGAAACACAAAATAAATTTGAATCAAATCATACAAACAAGCAGAACAAAATCTCTAATGTTCTCTTCTGGGTGAGAATTGATTTCTTTTTCTTTGTTTAACATTGTGAGTCAGAAAAAAAGGATTCATGGTGAACATTTGCCTTCCGTAATAGGGCCATGATGAAAAATGTGCTAGTGAGGGAATTCAGTGCAACAGCAGTAGTCTGCAGCAATAAATCCACAGGCGCTCTGTTTCCTCCTCTGGACCAAATCAACCCCATCTCCAGCCCCTGGGTGGCCCTTTCTGATCAGCAGCAGGGTCAAAGTTGACATTTAATCTAGCCTTGGACTCATGGAGTCTGTCCACGCATGGCACAGTCAGAGCCATCCGACATTTCGCTTCTCATAAATCCACAAAACAAATAGGGGGAGAAAAACTGCACCCCTCCACCTTGCCACCACAGCCACCTTTCTATGGCTCTCCCAGCCCGGCATGAGAATGTAACAGTGGCTGGAAAAGGTAGGGAGGATTAGGCTTTTATATTCCTCTCCCAGATTAGATGGAAATCATAACACAGACCAACTCGCCGAACTCTGACCCCTCCGAAACCAATTTCATTTGGAGAGATTGGAGTGATGTAGCTGGATGTCTATGTGGTACCGCAGAGAAAATTAAAGCAGGATTTGTAATGCATTCAAAAAGAAAGTACACAGGAGGGGAGGTTAGCATGAATAAATTGCTGTCAGTAGCCCCTCCACCACCCCACCACAACCCTCTATGCACTACATAGGCAGTAACATTTATTTTAATGGAAACTTAGTGGATTTAAATTGGTACAGCTGGCAGAAGGAGGTTGTGGAAACATGCATGTTGACCACTTACTCTAATGTGGTCAAATTGCTTCAATGGAAATCCACTAGAAAGTTACACAATGTATACCAACCTATTAGCAAATTCTGTCTCCATCCTGAACACTACAGGTCTTTGTTCCGAGTAGTATGAGGAGTTACACGGGATTTTTTATTCAGTGTTCCGCAGCCATTTCAGTTTAATGGCGCTACCGGAACACTAAATGTTGACGAGGGCACATGGAAAGGAGGGGTGAAGAGAAGCTGATGAGGGTAAAAAAAAAAAAACATATATCCTCCCTTTGCCCTGCTCCGTTCTAACAGATAGCTTCCATGCTCTGGCAAAAGGTATGCTTAACAGTGCCAGGTGGTGACATCTTAATTTTTCACGGCCGCAAACATGGCCATGCGCTAGTCCCCAATCGCCCACATGCATTATTCCTGCCTTAAGCACTGATCCTCTGGGGAAGCAGGAGTGGGGAGGGGGGCATGGGGGGTATTGTTTTACAAGGCGCCCAGCTGCGGCCTACTTGCCTCGCCCTGGGTTCTTTTCAAGGAGTTGTCGTGGGTGACCCCCTCTGGCTGACAGTTATTAATAATAACGCGCGGCGGGGAATAGTTCACCTTGTGGCGATGCAGAGGCCGCTGCAGCTCACAGCCCGGCTGGGGAGTCTCCGGGGGCAGGAATCATACGACGAGCCGCAGGGAACAAATAATACAGCCACAGCCAAGCTCCGAAACAAAAAACTCATCTTCTGGAACTTTCTCTGCAACCACAGTAATCAGGTTTGCATCTAATGGAAGGCCCTGATAAGCTCTTTGAAAAAGACATTCTTACAACATCATTCATGGTGTGGAGTTTGTGTGTACTTGACCTTCATACAAAAGTCATATATAGTCATTTTAGTCACACTTTTGCTTTTCTGTTCTATTATTCTTCCAGTTCATACATGCGCTTTAAAGAGATAATGTGCTTTAAAAAATGTATTTATTAGCATCAAAAAATCTATTTAAAAATCTAAAGATAGAAAGAAATGCATTAAGGGCTTTATTTATAAAGTTGATGTGGGCAATTCAAACTTCAAGATGTCTATGGAACAAAATAATTAGCTCTTGGAAGCACTGTAGTTCAGGTTTGGCCAAATGCATTCTGCAAGGTTACAAGGGTGCCACTGTTGGACTTGCAGTTTCAAAATCCTCCATAAATTTTTGATGGGATTCGAACCAGGAGGTTAGTTAGACCATGGACGCACCTTCATCTTTTTTAGAAACCAGTTTTGAGTATTTGGGCTGTGTTTTCGGGATGGGTGTCTTGAAACGCCCATCTTCTCCATTTTCTTGGCCAATGAGATTCAAAACTCTCCTGGTAAACTGTTCTATTCACGTTTCCTTGGCTACATCAGAGGCTGGCCCATTTCATGAAGATCCCAGCTGTGGGTTCGGTGTTCGTAGGACCATATAAACAAACCTTTATCCAAACATAACAAGCTGAATTATTGCCAAAGATTTATTTTTGTTCCATCTGACCAGAGTATACTGAAATATTTCTGGCCTCCGTGAGAACCCAAAGAACGTATCTGCTTATTTATGCTCATTTTACGCTTAATGCATATGTGTGTGTTTACATTTATAAGTACAACGTCAAGGGACATTGCAAATATGAATAGCATACATGCCTTTATGTTTTTGTACTTTAGATAAAAAAGTATCTAAATACTTATTTCCTCTGTCTGTACTACCAATATTATCATATTCTGCTTAACTGTTATTAGGCAGCATTTAACAACTTAGTTGGCCTATTCAATTTTCTCTCTTGTGAAGAACTGCAAAATGCCTGTTTCAGTCTTTATGTTGTCAAAATGCAACTAAGGACAAAAAAAGTAGTTTCTTGTGCACATTCTTCTGCAATGAGTCACAACAATCTTTTAACTCAGATGACTGATAGGTTCAAATGCTCGGGTGCTGAGATTTCAGCTTCCGTACAGCTCCCTCGAGTGCTTCACAGGCTAATGCTGGTAGGTAGTCTGTACAAACCAGGACATATCATTATTTGAGTAAATATTCTTTATTCCTTCTTCATTCTGTCTTTCCACAATTTGCCCAAAATGACTTCCCAAATGGAAGTTTTTGGCCAGCAGATATATATGAAATGTTCCAACTATACCATTATTCATCAAATGAATATAACAAGAGTTTCCAAATTTCTTCTTGTAGTTACTGTGCCACTTCATTGGTCTGAGTGAAGAAGTTCACCTGATTTAGTCCCTCACAAGCTAATCACACAAGTGTCCTAATTTCCAACAGCAAAGGTGTTCATCATTTTGATAAATGCCAGCTACCCTTTAAGGACGAGACAAACTTGCTGCTGATGTCAACAGAGCGAAAACAAAAACAAGGCTGCTAGAGAAAAAACTGCATCTACGAGGGCCCTTGAGGAGTTAGAGCGAGGACAAGGGCTCAGGAGTAGGGGACAGAAGGCGATGTGGGGCTAGCTAATGAGACTGAGAGGATAAGGAGGTAGAGAGTCCGGTGCTGTAGGCCCATTAAAATCTTCACCGGGAAAGGCTCTTTTGTACACACACTATGGTAACAAGTGTTGCAGAGACAGAGGGCTATCGGGGTCTAAGAGACACTGTGCAGCTGCTGAATCCACAACTCAAGTGCTTCTGATCCTGCTAGACTAAAGGCAGCTCCTAATAGAGCACACTCTCCAACTGAAAACACTCAAAGCTATTGAAATGTCCCCTTTTGAAATGGTACCTCATAAGTCTGTGCTGAGCAACTGAAGACTTAATAAATGTTTGACCGTTGTGACGTCTTTTCACCTGGCTCTGGGCTTTAAATAGGTAACCTCACTTCAGTGGTGCAACAGATTGCACTAAGAGCCTGACTGCATGCAGAAACCAGGGCTGCGCAAAATATCGTTTGTTAGTAACTATTGCAATAAATGGCTTTTGAAAAACGGATATTGCAACAATACTGCAAAAGAATGCCAGAGGCACATGAGCCTCTGACCAATCACACAGCTGTTTACTATGTCCTGTCAGCATTCTAACCAATCATTGTTTCAAATGAGTGTTTGTAGGTACACTGGATCTGGCGAATCAATGAATCCAAGGATTTCAACAGACATAATTTTCAGTCTAAACAATGCAGGCTGATTTTTATTCCATTCACCATTGCATTTTCAATATATCACATTAGAATTAGTAGAAAAAAGTGCTTTCCATATTGTACACTCTTACACAAAAGCTTGGTAAATAAGCTTCAGAAGAGGTCGACACCAAAAGGACACAGGAAGCAAAGGTAAAACATGCACAGGTACAGTGGCCACCCTAAACAAAGTAGCATTCTTCAACAAGACAAAGGAGAAAATCAGCTTTCTTTGCGAAAGCAAAAACAAACAACAAAAAGCACTGGTAAACACAAGTAAAAAAAATCACAGCACAGGTTTACCTACAGGTGTACCCAGCCACACTGTGCAGAGCACAGAGCGTTTTCAACCCGGTAGCAGAGTGTACATTTGTCAACGAGACAGTGCTGGTAAAGTCAGTGCTTAAGGAAATAAATAAAGTGTGTTAATGCTTTGAAATTTTGCATTCCAGGGATATTCACGCAAGACATCTCAGATTTAACCTGAGGCCGTTCTCTAGCTCTGTTTAACCTCATCTATTTAATATGTGTAGCCTCAATCCAGCCTTCAGTTCAGACAGCAGAATGTGTTCAGTTTAACACATCCTGCACTAACCTGCAGTTATCTCCACATGTACTGTGTTCCCATCAGTAGTTTACTGTTAATATTCAATATCATTTTAATTTTCCAAATCACAGTATCTGGTAATATTTAAAAACTGAGTTAATTAGCATTAATAAAGTAAATAAGCTCCTTTTGTTAAAATGACATTGACATAGACTGTTGTGATTGGACTGTCCTGTTCTGTATCTTTTCTTTAAAAAAGACTTTTTAAAAAATATTTTCTGAGAGTTTTCTGGGTATTATAGCATGGATATTATGTGCATCATCTATCCAATATATTGCTACAATGACAAAAACTAAGAAACATTATCCTGATATGTCAATATCAAGGTTTACCCAGACAGTGACACAGACCTTTACCTGTTTATTCCACAAACATGTAACTACTGACTTACCATAATTCTAGCCCAGGGTTGCTTACAGAAGGTTTTAGAGAGGTGTTTGTTTGTTTGACCTATCAGACAGTTTTCTTTGTGAGCACCATGATCTCAGCTAATGCATCAACACTTGTAAAATGTTGCTGTCATTTTCAATGCAAATATTTGTCCTGCAACACTTCACAGGAGCAAGAGGGTGCTGGTTATGCCAATCTGTTCGCATTATAAACACAAAGGTGTATTTTTGCATATTTAATTCATTTTATTTTTCAAAGTTATTCACATATTAATAGCATCATGAAAATGACTCCAGTCATGGCACATGTAGTGATGACAATTTAATCATAATATCATGTATTAAGCACCATGAAAAATACCTAGAATGCCATAACACATAGTATGTGTATCACATATAAAATCTATATTAAATATGTTTTTGTACAGATTTTTTAACGGATTTAAACGGAAACCAGAGCAAATTTTTTAACATTAAACTTATGTGACTGCTTATAATCTTAAGATTTAGAGAGACTATCTGTTCTCTGCAGAGAATGTTGGTTTTATTTATCAAATATTAGGGTAATACTTTATTGTAAATAATATTATTTTTAGGAGCATGTTAAATTGATGTATATGTTCTGTACCAGGCATAAGGCAGACAAACGTAACTAAAAATGTCCCGTGCAGTTAAGTGAAGTTTTCCTTACAGACCACATTAAACAATAAAGACATAAAACCTGCTGCAATTGGCCGAATTTATTTCTGTGTTGCAGCACAGTCTGTGTATGTACATGTGCACACTCTTGCCTACCTCAATGTAGATTATCTTTTTGCAGGCTGTTAGGTGGGTGCCCAAAGAAAAAGTGAGAGGTCGAGGAGTGCAGCCTGATGCCCCTCGCTGGTGAAGTGCTGAGAGAGTTTCTGTATGAACATCTGCACTGGTCATTAGGAGCAGAGCTGGCCTCAATCTTTCAGCTCGCCTCAGAGAATCTGGGGGGAGAGCCCATGACAAACTGCAGCAAGCTGCACTGCATTGGTCCCCATGGAGAGCCCACGCTAACCTTTCACTGACGACACGGCTGCGCTATGCTACCACTGTACGATCAGCCAGCAATTAATGAGCTGACAAAGGAATTAACATATGTGGGTGTATTCAAACTTTTTACCATGTTAACACAGTCGTGCATGACCTTTCTGTAAGCATATAAAGCCAAATGCTTAACAGAGTGATTGAACGAGCAACAGAGTGATTGAACGAGCAACACGCTGTTTCGCACCTGCACTACATCTACAAAGTCCAATAAAACAGCTGATTGGACGAAGTTATTTGTGCACACACCAAAAAAAGATGTCTCTGTATTTTAAGGTCATTATTCTTTGGGCCCTTTTTTGGCACCAGACCAAATGTAACATTTCCGGGACCCTTCAAGGGTAGTGGCACAAAATTACACTTGAGCCAAGAACGCTGACCAACTCTGGTAGGCCCTCGATCTGCTTTTGTAGAAGTGCACCATGCGCAACTTTGGATGGAACTTCTGATTGCCTCTCTGATGGTGTTTCCTGCCAGGCAGCTGGCGACTGTCACATCTCTATTCATAAGCATTCAACATATCAGCAATGCTGGACTGGCCCAGAAGGAAACAAGATTAATATTACTCCCAAAAAATATAAAATATATTCAAGTCAATTTACCTTAATTCCCACCTTCTTGCAGATAAGGCAAATGTGTCACACTTTATTGATCTTTTGTATGGCAGACAACACATAGTAGGCGCATGAAATGCATGCGAATGCTGCACTGGCCGCGATAGGGCAGATGCAAATATGGAAAAAGTCAAAGATACATTTTCATGGTTCATTTCCATGAGTTTATACAGTACAAGGTGGATGTGGTCCACAAAGTTGCTTCTGAATACGTGAGGGAGACTAGAAGTTATTACAACTAAACCATGCTTTACATGTTGGTTATCTTCCACCGATAGCCTGCTTTCCAAAACGGTAATAAATCCAGTCATGTTGACTGCTTCTGTGAGTTGGCTTGCATTTACAATCTTAGTAAAACCACTGTAGAGGAAAATTGAAGTTGGATTAAAAAAATGAATGAATAGATAGATAAATAAATAAGTGGTCTCCCTGTGCTGTCTTTAAAATGGATGCCTGAAATTTACAGTTTTCCATTAACTGATGCCTAACAGCTTTTCCCCCCTGCTTGCATCCTGGCCTTGGCGGATGGCTTCTCTGTCTGTGGCTACTCTCTGTAGGCTGCGACACAGTGTATTTCTGCCACCTTCCTAACTTAAATGTGTCTGTCTCTTTTTTGTCTGGGCCTTTTAACCTTATCGCTCTGTGCTCTGAAATGCAACCACATCAGCATAAACACTGTTATTGCTGTTATTACCTTTATCAATAATGGAGACGTCAACACAGTATCAAAAGAATCATTTGGCGATAGGCCGGCCCCGTGCCGTATACCTGCATTTTGAGTGCAATACAAAAATCGAGCTGGGCACGATAACACCTTCTATCAATAATTACCTCCTCAATGCCCGGAATATGAATCGAATGATTTTCTCTCCCCAGAAACTGACAGTCGGAGACCAAACGCTTTCCGCCCCTCCCTTCAACTAAAGAAAGCCCCACATTCCATTTGATAATACAATATACAGCGAGGGAGATAGGTTGAGGAAGAAATTATTTTTTTTTGTCCTTTTTTTAATTTGTTTTTGTGTGCGTTGTGATAGGGATTATTATTTCTCAGCTGGTGGGATCACATTGCTCTTGGTCGCTCATGGTTGTAGACCCCTGAAGAATTCTATTAACCCTGGTTATGTCAGCCTTAATAACATGCCACACTGCTAAACAGGACTGGATTGATTCTGTGTGTGGGGGGGACGGCAAGGGGGGTGGGGTAGCCGTGTATAATAAATCCAAGCATAATTCACTTTTAAATAGAATGCTGAAATAGAGCACAGAACAAAGAGGGGGAGAGGGATTAAGTCTCCCTCTTATCTCTGTGTCCGATTGCTGCGCTAACTTAAGAAAATAAATAAGGGAATGATCGGATCGAGGGGTGTGAGTTGAGAGGTAGCGCTTTGTACGAGTGGGCCATTGATTGTCTCGTCGATGGAGACTGCTTTTCTTTTGTGGTGTTGCAAATGTGATGTGAGGAGCCAGGCCTCAGCCGTGTTTGCCATTCATTAAGCACCAGCCAGGAGATGCCAAGGAGGCGGCCACTCGCATGATCATCACAATCAAATAAATTCAGTCACCTTGAACTTTGATCATAGAGAAGAAAGGAAAGCAAGAAAGAAAGAAAGAAAGAAGGAAGCAAGCAGTGCCTATATGCTCACAAACAGTAACAAATATGAAAACAGGTCAGACAGTTGCCAAATTAAAAAAATCCTAAATAACTCACAACCCTGCCAAGGAAGTGAACTTATCATCTCTCACTTTAAACATAAAGTACTTAGGGGTTTTATATTTTACATCTGTCAAAAACATTAGGAGAGCGCTACGTTTTATATTGCATCAAAGGGATGCCCGCTTCCACCACTCAGATTTATTATCATCTTCTGGTCCTGCATCTGTTTCAAGGCACATATCTGTGTGTGTGTATGTGTGTGTGTGTGTGTGTGTGTGTGTGTGTGTGTGTGTGTGTGTGTGTGTGTGTGTGTGTTATGGAATGACGATACCAGAATTGGAATTTTGATACAAGGTGTAGTATCACAATATAAAATGATGCTAAGGCAAAAGGTATAACTCATGATTGTCTGAACACAGACATATCGTATAAAAAAACAAGGCTTTGAAACTGCTTGGCAAATTGCAGTAATAAGAAATATTGTATTTTTGATGCTATGGATCTCTGGCGTGTCAGAGATGGGCAGTATGTGTTCTCGTTAGAAATCATATCATATTACTTCTGTAATACTGAATTGCATCAATCATCAGAACACAAACAGACCAATTATAAAGAGCCTGTAAACAACAGAACCAGGTTGACCTCAACCCATTATACCATTATCTTATTTCATTCATTTATTTTTTTTAACAATTCTTCAATCATTTTTCATGTTTCATCTTAGAGAGTTTTTGTCAACACCAATGCCATTACTATTGTGCTGCTGCATTTTCTAATACCAAACCATGGAAAATTCTCACAAAATTCAGTGATCCATGGTGTGTATCATAAAAAGTATCATACATGTTTTTGTAGTATCATAATGTTATTGATATTTTTATGTATAAATGAATATTTTTTTTGTCATATTGCCTACCTTTCATGTGTGTGCGTGTGTGTGTTGTCCTGAAAGGAGAGGCGTTTTAGCAGGGTGCAGCCAATAAGGCTTGCTCTAGTAAGATAATCTGAGTACAGTCTCAACCCCCCACCTCGCAGCATTTCCCTCTTGCCTCCCCAAAACTCTGCTCGTGCGCACCATGCCTAATGGAGACCATCATCCCTCCTACCCAAATTAAATGAACTGTGACTTTGCAAAGCACTGAGCACCTACTGTAGCTTCTACCATTTTCACAAAAGCCCTGCAACCCTGGAGCGCTTCAATGAGTTTGTGTACATGCATGTTTATATGTGACACTGGTGTTAAACAAAGGGCTCTTTTTGACATTAACAGCGAACAGAGCTTACTAAACCTGATCACTGCAAGCGAATCTTTTTACCTTTAGAAATACAAAGAAAGGAAGCTGATGAACATGAACCGATATCCTAATCTCATCACAAACATGATCATGATCATCAGTATTATTAACTAATGGCAATATTTCCTAAACAAGAATATATGATATATTAGCAGGCAAGCACACCAAGCTCACAAGTCAATTTCTAGAATCATTTTGATATCGCATGGTCCTGCATCAGACTACGCTGTTTTTATGAACATTTAAACCAGCAAGCTTTTCTTACATGTTGGAAAAAACAAAAATAGGTTAAATCAAGCCCATACATTTTTCTCTTATGCACTGTTGTTGTATTATTTTACTATTTCCATCTTCAGTAACAAATAGTTCCATTTTTTTATTTTAAATTAAACTGCTAAAAAACTGCAATGGAGGAGAAATGAGACCAGCATTTGTACTGTTGGTGTGTTAATGGCTATGCCAAACCATACTGAAAAGTCTGCAAACAAATGAACCCAAGTCAGTCTGGTGCTGTCCGTCCTGCCACAATAGTGTGAAAAGCATGGTAGAGCTCGCTGGGCTGGACACTGAGTTCTCTTTCAATAAGGGGAAATTAGCAGGATCTCGGGTGGTCCAAAAACTCAGTGCTCCAGCACACTGATTGGATCTAACAAGTGAATTCCTTCAAGCCGGAGCAGAAACGATAGCATTTTATTAGCTCATAAAATTCCCCGTTTTCTATAAAGAGAACAGCATATGTAAAGCCATGGGAGAATAGTAAGATCACCAATGCTGCAAGTAATCATAGGCTTTTAAACATTTGCTTTCACAGGGCTTTCAGAGGAGAGACCAGACAGGCCTCTTTTGAAAGTGGCAAATGTAGCGTTTGATTTCAGGCAACAATCAGGAAAAACCTAATGACCCCGTCTGAGTTTTAGCGAAACGTACACGGGGTTTTATAGTGGACCCCTCTGTTTAATCTTGCTCAGCAGGAAAACTGTATTCTTCATCTCTCCGACACTCTCTATTTTCTAGTTTCTAGTCCACTCTCAAAAGAGACTTGTTAAGTGTTTTAACACATGTTAAAGTGAAAAACAGTAATGGGTTGGATGAAAAGTTATCATGAGAAAATGCATGTGTGGTGTGAGATTGATGTCAGTTGAGTCTCGGGCTCAATGCGTAACAGTTGGAAGCCCTGTATTAGCCTAATCAACACTATTCCCATCTGTTTGGGATGAATGTCAAGCTGACTCTGTGCTAGGTGCGAGGTGGTGGAGGTTCCTACCGGAGGTAGTCCCGCCGGCACAGGATGAGGTTGGCTTTGGTGTAGAGTGTAGAGCCCACCTCGCCCAGGCGGCAGTCGCAGCAGGCACACTTGAGGCAGTCCTCGTGCCAGTACTTGTCCAGGGCCTTCAGCAGGTAGCGGTCCTTGATCTTCCGGTTGCAGCCGGCACAGCCTTTTGGCTTCGTGTCCGGCTGGACGGAGAGCATTTGTATACCTACAATAACGAAAAAAAGGTAAAGACTATAAGGAAAAAAGGATTTAACAGTAACCAATGGATTGAGCAAGGAGTACAGTCTGAAAAGTGTTACCTCAACACAAAATGCAACTTCAGGTGAATGTGGTCATACTTTCACTTTCAACTCATTTCATTTTTTGAGGGAAGTAATAAAGCAATGGAACTGATACTGAGACCCCATATATGCAAACAATTGATTTGAAGACTGATTAGATCTAGTGAGAAGAAATCTGGCAAGTCAGTAAGGACATGCAAACACACTGCTATGTATCCACTAAAGAAAAAAAAAGCTAGCCACAGCTGCTAGCATCTTCCCCTCTCTTGCTCGCACTCTTTCTTCCCCCTCTCTATGGGAGGGGCCAGGAGAAGCTTGCCCCCAGAGCAGCCATTGTGTAGCCCCCATTTAGCCTGTGAAAGGGCTTTGTTGGGTAGAGAGGGAACAATGCAGGCTCATGCAGACGGTCTGTAATTAGTATTCTCCCTCCATACAGAGGAGAGTGAGCTCAACCCCACGCCTGCACTCTCGCTCCCCTTTTGTCCTGCCCCAATAAGTTTTTGTCCTCCATTACAAGTGTGTCTGATTCCCGCCTGTAGTGCTGACATCGGGACAGTACGCCGCGCTCACCTTGAGCTGCAAAGAAAACTGTCACAGTCTACAGTGCCTGCGCTGAATATATATATACCTTACAGACTTAATTGCAAAAGTGCAAGCAGGAAAAAAGAGTACACTTCAACTAAGGGGTGCGATTCTCCTTTTCTGCACTAAAAGGACAGAGATGATGTTTAAACAAGCCATAAACAAAAAAATGTTTAGCCAGTACAAGACTTTGGGAAAGTTGTACCATATGTTTCTTTTGGTCATTTAAAAAAATCCCAAGCACTCTAATCTGTGCTGCTTCTCTTGCTTCTAATCGATGAAGTTGAACAATAATTTTGACACACTCCCCTATACTGTCAAAATATGAAACACCTACAAATAGAAGCCAATGGGCAGGTGCTACAGCAACCACCCCATTGCTTCTATTATCAATACTTTTTGTCAAGCGAGGTTTTAAGTACATAAAATATGATCAAAGTTAATTTACTGGATGCTATAGAGATTAGACTGAAAAATAGAGGAGCACATTGCAAATTCAAGCAAAAACAAAACTACAGAGGCTTTCACTGCAGGTATACAAGATCCTATCACTTTGGAACAAATCTCTAAAGCTGCCCTCGGTACAGCAGAGTGGCATGCAATTACCCTACTCGGTTATTGGGCTGTTCTCAAGTTGTAGAAATTTGTAAGCTGAAGGGCTGGAATAGAAAAGTGGAAATGCGCTGACATGAGTGTGCAAACCTCCCAAAGGCCACAAACCCCCTTCAACACATTTGTCATTTGAATGCCAACAAAACGGTGCTTTGCTTAGAAGTTTTTTTAAAGAGCTGATTAAAAGTGGAGCTTTTGTGAAAAGAGAGAAAGGGGAAAAAAGCAGCAAGGACTGCCACTCTGTTTGCAGTAATGAGCGAAGCCATTGCATTTAAGCCGTTGAGCTTTTAATTGGCTGGATAGTGAGTGTGTGTGAGGAGAGCACGGCTGATCGCCTCTGCTATGCGAGCTTCCTCTTCAGCAGCACTCATCCGCACCAGCCGGGGAACACAACACAGCCGCCGCCTCTCATTACCCAGCCACAGAAGTTCAGGTCTTTACCCCTGCTACTCCGGCCTGCCGTGGGCTTTTTCGGAACCCAGTGGTGCTTTTCTCTATATGTGCAACACCGCACACTACCACACTAAACAGTGTCTCAAAAATAGTACACAACCATTGGTACAGTCATGGGTATAGTACGTATAGTGCGTACACTAGAGTGTAATATGTATAGTGTATTTGGACGCAGCCCTATTCCTTTAATGCTCTGTGTCCAGGTTCAGGAGTTTGTGTGCTGGTCTATATAAGCAGAATACTTTCTACCGATGGTTGAAAACCAGTTATTTGTCTGTACTAGAAATATATACAAATTAAACTCTATATGTAAATATATGAGTATTGTCTCTCTTTTTGTCTTAATCTATTATCCTGATATTATTTTTAGCAATTTTTTAAAGAGGTTAAAAAGTACCACATGCCCCCCCCCCTTCACCACCACTGCCTCCCCAGCCCTCCTTTCAAGCGCGTCACAGCTGCGCGAGCCGGAGATGCTGACATTTCACCCGCTTATCACTTTAATTACGGTTGCCATGGCAGCGCGGTGCTTGGAAAAGGCCAATAAGATTTGCTACAGAGAGCCCAATTTACCGAGCAGCGCGAGACACGACAAGACCCAACCGTTAAAGTCAGGGACCGTTAAAACGCACTGGGAGAAAAAAACAACATAACAATAAATATATACATGCAATACAAGGACCACACGAAGCTCCATATGTCTCGTGGAGAAAAAAAACCCCAAAATGCGCACATATCACTGAGCACAAGGAGGATTTTCATTCAATAATAAACCCGCGCGGGGCTCGCGTGCCCGCCTGGCTGGATAAACACACACATACACACACACACAGCAGTCCGGCCCCACAGCGCCACAGTCCCGACCAGCACAACAACAACACAAAAATCAGAGTGAAGCTCTTACCGAAACTTTTCTCCCTTTTCTGCATTGGTCGACCCGCTTCGGCACCCCAGAAAAACACACGCGCACACACACACGCACACACACCATGCAACAAGAGAGGAGGCGCGAGCCAAGACTGATCCCCCCCGGTCCGCGAGAAGTGAGCCTATCTCTCTCTCTCTTTCACACACACACACTCGCTCGCTCTCTCCCACACACGCACACGCGCTCTCTCTCTCTCTTCACACACACGCGCTCTCTCTCTTTCTCTCATACACACTCGCTCTCCCTGTCCCTCTCTCTCTCTCTCTCACACACACACACACACACACGCTCTCTCTCCCTTTTCTCTGTCTATCTCTCTCCAATACACACACAAACGGTGTCTCTGTCTCTCTTTCTCTCACAAACGCACACACTCTCTCATACACGTAGGCTACGCTCTCTCACACACGTACGCTCTCTCTCCCTCTCTCTCTCTCTGAGGGCGGTTCGCTTTGTTAGAAGTATCAAATCCACAGCCTCACAAGAGAAGCGGCGAAAACGAGGAAAACCCCAATCAACGGAGCCCAGTGCTGGTGGAGACTGAGGGGGAGAGTCTCTTTCTCTTTCTCTCTCTCTCACACACACAAACACACACGCTCTCTATCTCCTCGCGCCACGCCGCGTCTCGTTATGAAATTAGATCCAGCGACCGAGAGACGACGAGCAGGGACGACAGAGACAACCCCCTACCCTGTTTATAATCCTCACACACACAGGGGGAACCAGAGACACCAGCAGAACGAGTGTTTACACTGAATAAGCGGGAGAATAAAAAACACATGGACTTTTCACTCGGGTTGATTTGGCCTAAAATAAAAACGAGCGCCGTAATTATTATTTTATTTTATCTTTAACTTATCTAAAGGTTTATCTTAGAATCACAATTAATTGTAATAATAATAAAGGTTACGTTTTATACTACTTTTGTAGCCTTTTTTAAACTAAGTGAAAACTATGTTTTGCTTAAAAAACATTACATGACATATTTTGATATTAAAACATAAATAAATGCCACATTTATACCCAAATGCTACTGTTTGGTGCACAATTTTCTGAGTGAATAGAAACACAACTAGACGCCAGTTGTTCACCTGTGCAGAGATGTTTTGTTGTTGCAAGTGTTTAATAGCTTATATGAAGAAATGTCCTAATACAAGTAACAATAAAACAACAACCTGAAAGAAAACCCGTAAAAATAACAAAAAATACTCCTCAGGTACCTCCCCCCCAGCTCCACTCACCTTCTGGACCAAGTTCAGTAGAAGGTTCACTCAGGAGTCTGTCTCTCGCTCCCAACTCTCTAAAACCTCCGCGCGGAAAACAAAAACAAAAAACAAACAAACAAAAACAAACAAACA